>WWET01005882.1:25386-36759 GCA_011038615.1 Limnodynastes dumerilii
GGGGTATACAATAACATCCCTACACTTTACAATAGATGTGTACCTTTTACTGGCTGCCTAGTTGCCATATTATTAAATCGCAGCAGTGGAAAGTGAGGCCCCATGAAGCTCAGACCCTTCTGTTAGTGAAGGGTAACTGGGAATATAAGTCAATATTGATTATAATTTAGATATAATAATAGAGAGGTCTCAAAAAATGCTTAAACGGCTCATAGACTTGGTCTAAATGGATATAGCAGAGATAACGAAGCACAGCCTTCTGCCTCTAGATGGCGCTCATGTTCCCTGGGATAATAGGAAATCATCTAAATAGCATCTAAATAGCACAGATCTTCTCGTGGTTATGAGGACTTAATGTTCCAGTTCGGCTTTTATTGTATTTGTGGAGACAAACCAGGGTCATCGGTATTAGGCCTAAGTCACTGCCACGTACCGTTCTCTCCCAGCCGTTGACAAAGTGCCTAAAAAATCAATTACTTCTGCCTTGCCCAGGCAAAGCAATCAATCTTTGAACAGGAAGCGGCACTATAACCCTGAACGGCGCGCTTACCCATTCATTCATAAAAATGTCGCAATAGTCGTATTTTCATAATAAAGGCAGCAGAAAATGAGCTTCCGGCTGCCTGTATTCTTATAATACTATTATGGGACCAGAGACCGCTAATCCCGCGCCTCATCCCGTCATCGCAGGGAACTCAGTCAGTCCCATAGCGGCTGTTGTAGAGGCGTACGGAAACTGGCAGGCAGCGTGCAGGAAACTCATGGACTCTTTCCTAAGGTGCACCCAATGGTACCTCTGGATGACGCATCGTACGGGCACACACAAAACAACCAATCTCAATTCACCTACGTGGCCATGTTCATTGCGCAAATGCAGGGTAGTACCTTGTCATGCGTACTGGAAATGGCGGTTGTGAATAGTGAGAGCGTTTCTGTCGCCATGTGAAAATATATATATGTGTATGAATATATATATACACCTACACGATGCTCCAGCAACGACTTCAGAACTTTTGTATTGTTTATAAAATATGAAATTCTAATATAAGGAACAAAAAAGAGGTCCGGCGCTCCAAACAAGCATTATATAACACCGTGTGTCAGCACATACATAAATAGGAGGGTTAGGTCACAGTATAGCTATATTGGGTTATCTCACCTGCCCATCGTCAAGGCACCTCCTGTAGGTGAGTCCTTATCCATCTGCTATATGTGTACTCAGGACGTCTGTATTAAGACACTCATACTATTTGAAGAGTGTGCAGCGGCCATTTTGTGGGAGGGGTCAAACTCCCAAAGTAAAATTGGCAAAGTAACAAAAAACACAAAAACTGTGTGCGGTGTATATATAAATGTGTGCAGTGTATATATAAATGTGTGCAGTGTATATATAAATGTGTGCAGTGTATATATAAATGTGTGCAGTGTATATATAAATGTGTGCAGTGTATATATAAAATGTGTGCAGTGCATATATAAATGTGTGCAGTGTATATATAAATGTATGCAAGTGTATATATAAATGTGTGCAGTGCATATATAAATGTGTGCAGTGTATATATAAATGTATGCAAGTGTATATATAAATGTGTGCAGTGCATATATAAATGTGTGCAGTGTATATATAAATGTATGCAAGTGTATATATAAATGTGTGCAGTGTATATATAAATGTATGCAAGTGTATATATAAATGTGTGCAGTGCATATATAAATGTGTGCAGTGTATATATAAATGTATGCAAGTGTATATATAAATGTGTGCAGTGCATATATAAATGTGTGCAGTGTATATATAAATGTATGCAAGTGTATATATAAATGTGTGCAGTGCATATATAAATGTGTGCAGTGTATATATAAATGTATGCAAGTGTATATATAAATGTGTGCAGTGCATATATAAATGTGTGCAGTGTATATATAAATGTATGCAAGTGTATATATAAATGTGTGCAGTGTATATATAAATGTATGCAAGTGTATATATAAATGTGTGCAGTGCATATATAAATGTGTGCAGTGTATATATAAATGTATGCAAGTGTATATATAAATGTGTGCAGTGCATATATAAATGTGTGCAGTGTATATATAAATGTATGCAAGTGTATATATAAATGTGTGCAGTGCATATATAAATGTGTGCAGTGTATATATAAATGTATGCAAGTGTATATATAAATGTGTGCAGTGCATATATAAATGTGTGCAGTGTATATATAAATGTATGCAAGTGTATATATAAATGTGTGCAGTGTATATATAAATGTATGCAAGTGTATATATAAATGTGTGCAGTGCATATATAAATGTGTGCAGTGTATATATAAATGTATGCAAGTGTATATATAAATGTGTGCAGTGCATATATAAATGTGTGCAGTGTATATATAAATGTATGCAAGTGTATATATAAATGTGTGCAGTGCATATATAAATGTGTGCAGTGTATATATAAATGTATGCAAGTGTATATATAAATGTGTGCAGTGCATATATAAATGTGTGCAGTGTATATATAAATGTATGCAAGTGTATATATAAATGTGTGCAGTGTATATATAAATGTATGCAAGTGTATATATAAATGTGTGCAGTGCATATATAAATGTGTGCAGTGTATATATAAATGTATGCAAGTGTATATATAAATGTGTGCAGTGCATATATAAATGTGTGCAGTGTATATATAAATGTATGCAAGTGTATATATAAATGTGTGCAGTGCATATATAAATGTGTGCAGTGTATATATAAATGTATGCAAGTGTATATATAAATGTGTGCAGTGCATATATAAATGTGTGCAGTGTATATATAAATGTATGCAAGTGTATATATAAATGTGTGCAGTGTATATATAAATGTGTGCAGTGTATATATAAATGTGTGCAGTGTATATATAAATGTGTGTAAGTGTATATATAAATGTGTGCAGTGTATATATAAATGTGTGCAGTGTATATATAAATGTGTGCGGTGTATATATAAATGTGTGTAAATATAATGTCTGATATAAGGGTCGTGTAATCCGCCATCTTGATTTAGACATGGACTGTTCAGACCTGGGGCTGGTGAACGTCCTGGCGTAACACGGACTGTTCGGATGCACTTGCTTGGTGCGCGACCTTTACAGTACACGTTCACTACGTGACTCCGCCTCTTCCCTTCCAGCACACGCCCTTCAGAACACAAAATGGCGCAAAACAAGTTATGTGTGCGGAATCGTAGGCGAGTCATTTCTGTGCATGCGAATCGCAAAATCAGGCAAAGATACAGAACGGGCGCTGGCGCACATTCTCCTCCCCATCAGCCCCATAGAATAGGATTTATAAAATAAAACGTTGGTAAATGTCAACTGTAACGAAAACTTTAACTATTTCTCACATTTTCCTCTCGTTAAAGAACTTCATATTTTTCGTGTCCAAAAGTAAAATAATTTTCCACGATTACTTCTTAAAGAGAATCTCTTATGAACCTCGAGGGAGTGAGCGACCTGCTCCACAAAACACATGTCTATAAATCTCTCATACTGAATACATTCATTCATTGATTTACAGCCCCCCCCCTGCTGACGTTCGATATCATTACAAATGGGACTGTTTATAGAGTCCCCACACACACGGCTTCTGCTGCGTTACATGGGATTATGAATCCGTGCAGTTACTCTCTTATAAAGGCCTTTGGCGCAGTGTTCATTTATCGTGGTAACAGGTTTGTGCTTTAAAGCTGGATCCTGACTTCAGAATGACTCTGTATTCGCACATTGCTCAAAGCTGTTTTTAGAATCCTTGCTAAGCAGAACGCATGTCACCCCACACAGGCTAAAGAGCAATGGCGTTTCTGACAGAGGGACGGAGCGGGGGTCCCCGGGATATTGCTGTGTCAGCAGAGGACCCCAGGGTCACAGACCCTGTTCACACTGCAGGGCAGACCTGGGAGATTTCGGGACCCGGGTCTGCCCTGTTGTCATCACATTGCTTAATTTGTTTACTGTTGCTCTGGCAACACTTGTTGCCAGGGCAAAAGTAAAAAAAAATTACACCAATCAAGAAGTTTATGTGCTACCCGGGTTGAAAAACCCGGGTAGCACCTTTCACACTGTACCCCTACCCAGGTCAGACCCGGGAATAACCGTTCTTTTCACCCGGGTTGAATTCCTGGGTCATTAGACCCGGGTAGAGGCACCCGGACCCTTTCACACACTGCTTGCCCCAGCAAAAACCCAGGTTTTTAGGGCGATGTGAAAGGGGTATGAGTCAGGTGACAGTGTGGGCGTTCCCTCTTAGTCAGGTGACAGTGTGGGCGTTCCCTCTTAGTCAGGTGACAGTGTGGGCATTCCCTCTTTCTGTGTACCCATCCTGATTGAGATATTTTGTGAATTTCTGTCCTCCAGTGACTGCAACTGCAAAGTTTATATTATTATCCAGTGGTTATTACCGCCTCTCGTTGTTTCTGTATTGCAGATCAGATGGGGAGCTTGTGGCCTGGTCCTCGCAGGGAACTCTGTGATTTTCATGACGATCCTGGGATTTTTCATCGTGTTCGGGAGAGGAGATGACTTTAGTTGGGAGCAGTGGTAAAATCTCAGCGTCCACCTCCTCCTCCCCCCATAATGTACATTCAGCCCCTGTGCTGATCGTATGTATGTATGTATGTACAACACGTGTGTATATTAATCATGTCCTCATGTTATGAAGCGAGGGAAAGGCCATGTTCTTATGTGGCACTGTGTCTTCATATTGTATCATCTATTAAGTTCTGTAAATGTCCATCAAGCCATAAAAAAAAGCTCTTAATCCGCCAGACACAAGTGCCCTACACGTGTTTTCCAGGCCTGCATCTAGTTTAAAAATCCTAAATAATTTGACGGAGAGTTACTAGATGTCCTGGGTTTATTATTCCTTATGTCTTTTATCTTTTTTTTGTTTTTTTTTAAAGCAAATGCACTTTTAAATCTTTCATATTTCTTATACTATAATTCAAGTTCAAATTTAGTCCCAGATCATTCAAATAGAACATAGAAAATGTAGAATATATATCTATAGACGTATCTAAGAAATATGAAAGGATTTTGAGACGCTTCGAGCTCACTCCGACTGGAAAAAAAAAATATGTTATTCATACCTGTAGATGGAGATAAACCCGATCTTAGTCTCCATTGTTGTAGTTTACTCTCTGATCAGAATCCTGTCCGGTCATCACTTCTATGTGTTCTTAGTGACTCTCTTATATAAAGCGTTTTGTTTACCCCCGTCTTATAATTAGAAGAGGGGAAAGAAGTCTAATACCAGCATTCGTTTTTCTAGTATTTGCAGGGTAAAAGAACTTAATTCAGTAGGGAGGGAAACGTCCGTGGCACTATTCACAGAAGATAGCCCTATGGTATTTCTTCTGAATCTAAGCTGTCCATTTAAATGGTCTATTTAAACTTAAAGTCTTCATTGGTACACTAATTGGCCTATCCCTTATGTACAATAGCAGCAGACATAAAGTGGGCGGAACTAAATCCATCCATCATGGGAATTGATGGACTTGTGAAGTCATTAGTCGATAGGCTAAATATTGGTTCCATGTTAATGACCATGTTAAAAGGAAGTCAGATGTGCATTGAATAAATGATTCCCCACAAGCCCAACATTCTGTCATTGCCAATTCTATTTTTTTTTTTTAGCACATACATTTATAAATGCTGTATTTTAGGCCTATTATTACTAATTATCACTATTATTGCTTATTTTTTGCTGTTCCACTTAGTACACTTTTTAACAACATACAGGTGTACAGTATGTCCTACGCAGTCTGTGATATTGTATAAGACCCTTGTTAGGTCCGCATTGTAACATGAAGTTATCTGTGAGAGATGGAAAGACTTTCTAGTCAATCGATAACGTCTAAGTAATAATTATGTCACACGGCAAAGTGTGGATGGATTTCCCATGAGAGACGTGATGAGGGGGTCTTGCTGAAGCGGAACAACGACGGCAGGAGTACAAGAGGGAGAACTTGTGTCTGTTCCCTAACCTTGTATACAAAAAGCAAATAAAGAAAAAAAACGTACCTTGGAATATAAAGAGAGGACGGAATAAATATTAACGTGTGAGGCAAACTATTAGTAGCCTCCTCTTTGTTTTGAATTTTGCAAGGCACCGAAAGCTTGTTTAAGATGGTGTAAAATATCCCTAACTTAAAATAAAGAATTAAACTAAGGAAACCACAACAATGCAATTTGCATTTCATGACTGTGTTATTGCATGATGTAAAATGTCTACATATACAGCAGGTTTTCCATGTCCAGTAATATAAAATGAATATGACTATTGCACCATCTGTGTCATCGGGGTGTGAGAGCGGGGATTGTGTGCATTGCAGTACAGACTAGTGAGGGTTCTGTTGCGTAGATTCAAAGATTTCATCTTGTGCCTTATTTGTGCTTTACGATTGTGTGGAAATTGTTGCGCTGTTACAGGGAAAATATCAGATTTTTTTAGTTTTTTGCTAAATCATTGGGGGATTCTAAGAAATGGAATTGAATAGTTGGTGTAACCAATAGCAACCAGACCAATGTTTACCTTCGAGCGTCAAAGTCCACTATAGAAATGTTGCATGGTTTTGCTCTGTTGTTATGGGTTACAACCACTTATTTCACCCATCATTATTTAGAAATCCCCCCAGGTATGTGTAGCAGACATAATATACAAGTGTTGTGTAAGGTGTAATAATGCAGACATTGTCCCTTGATTGTGTATTCTCCATATTACCCCTTTATAAATGATGCATGAAACCCGTGTCGCTGACATCATGCTGCGTGTATTAGCTGCTGTTCCATCAGGTACTTGATAATACAGCTGATTATCTGCTCACACGGGGCCTCATGTAGTGTGCACACAGCGGGTTTTCGTGTATACAAACGTTTTGCTTTAGCTGTGTGCAGGGAAGATCTGTGAGTATCTGGATGGGAGGCGGATATTGCCTACAGTGTAGTGTCTGCTTAATAGTGCTGACACTTGTTTAATAAAGTATAGTCCTATATAGAACGAGTATAATGTTGAATGTTCCTTTTTTTGACAAGGTATCTATTTCACATGCCATTAGTGTTATGCCTCTAGAAGGGGAAGGATAGGGTTAGGCTGTAGGGAGGGGAATGTTAGGGTTAGGCTGTAGGGAGGGGAGGAGCAGGGTTAGGCTGCGGAGTGGAGCAGGGTTAGGCTGCGTAGTGGGGAAGGTTAGGGTTAGGCTGTGGGGAGGGGAAGATTAGGGTTAGGCTGAGGAGTGTGGAAAGTTAGGGTTAGGCTGCTGGGAGGGGAAGATTAGGGTTAGGCTGCAGAGTGGGGAAGGTTAGGCTGCGGGGAGGGGAAGGTTAGGGTTAGGCTGCGAGGAGGGGAAGATTAGGGTTAGGCTGTAGAGTGGGGAAGATTAGGGTTAGGCTGCGGAGTGGGGAAGGTTAGGGTTAGGATTGGGCTGCAGGAAACTGAGGGGTAGGGTTAAGGTTAGGTTGTGGGAACAGTTGGGGTTAAGATGAATTCTTACCTGTTGGCATTGGAATCAGGACTTGCCAGACTGACGTTGTCGAGCAGTTAACTGTTAGCGATTGCTGGTGGTTGTTGCTTTCCAGCCACAAGATGATCTTTTGCGATAAAGATCCTGGAAGTGGCGAGCTACACCGCACCTGGACATCCGCTGCTTGGCGTTCAGTGTACGGTACCAGACTTTCCTACGTGGTTAGGGGGTCCGTGCAGGCAAGTGTTATGTTGAATTGAAAAGTACAAAAGTGTAACCTTTGCTTGCGTATCGATCGGCACCTCCCTGCACGAGCACACACAGCACGGACATTGCAATTCATCATCAGCCGCTAATCGCATGTACACGGCGAATGTATACTTTAAACATCACTAAACAGCACAACTATTGGGCCCAGTGTGTGGGATAAACAGAAACGTTTATGAAGGAAGAGTGAGTTTTATTTTCCAGCCGTATCTTAGACCTTCGGTTAACTACCCCTTGATTGTGTATTCTCCATATTACCCCTTTATAAATGATGCATGAAACCCGTGTCGCTGACATCATGCTGCGTGTATTAGCTGCTGTTCCATCAGGTACTTGATAATACAGCTGATTATCTGCTCACACGGGGCCTCATGTAGTGTGCACACAGCAGGTTTTAGTGTATACAAACGTTTTGCTTTAGCTGTGTGCAGGGAAGATCTGTGAGTATCTGGATGGGAGGCAGATATTGCCTACAGCGTAGTGTCTGCTTAATAGTGCCGACACTTGTTTAATAAAGTATAGTCCTATATAGAACGAGTATAATGTTGAATGTTCCTATTTTGACAAGGTATCTATTTCACATGCCTCTAGAAGGGGAAGGATAGGGTTAGGCTGTAGGGAGGGGAATGTTAGGGTTAGGCTGTAGGGAGGGGAGGGGTAGGGGTAGGCTGCGGGAAGGAGATGGTTGGGGGAAAGGGTAAGGTTAGGATACGGGAAGGAGATGGTTGGGGGAAAGGGTAAGGTTAGGATACGGGAAGGAGACGGTTAGGGGAGGGATAAGGTTAGGCTGCGGGAAGGAGATGGTTGGGGGAGGGGTAAAGGTAGGCTGCGGGAAGGAGATGGTTAGGGGAGGGGTAAGGGTAGGCGGGGAAGGTTAGGGTTAGGCTGCGGGGAGGGGAAGATTGGGGTTAGGCTGTGGGGAGGGGAAGGTTAGGGTTAGGCTGCGGAGTGGGAAAAGTTAGGATTAGGCTGCAGGAAATTGAGGGTTAGGGTAGGGTTAAGGTTAGGTTGTGGGAACGGGATAGTTGGGGTTAGGATGAATTCTTACCTGTTGGCATTGGAATCAGGACTCGCCAGACTGATGTTGTCGAGCAGGAAACTGCTGGCAATTGCTGGTGGTTGTTGCTTTCCAGCCACAAGATGATCTTTTGCAATAAAGATCCTGGAAGTGGCGAGCTACACCGCACCTGGACATACGCTGCTTGGCGTTCAGTGTACGGTACCAGACTTTCCTACATGGTTAGGGGGTCCGTGTAGGCAAGTTACGTGCTATGTTGAATTGAAAAGTACAAAAGTGTAACCTTTGCTTGCGTATCGATCGGCACCTCCCTGCACGAGCACACACAGCGCGGACATTGCAATTCATCATCAGCCGCTAATCGCATGTACATGGCGAATGTATACTTTAAACATCACAAAACAGCACAAGTATCGGGCCCAGTGTGTGGGATAAACAGAACCGTTTATGAAGGAAGAGTGAGTTTTATTTTCCAGCCGTATCTTAGACCTTCGGTTAACTACAATAAACCTTTCTATGCTGCTTATGCAATGCTTCTTAGGAGACAAATAAAGGCAATTTAATCATTATTACGTCTAACAGCAACTTCAAGGTAACAATATATATATTTTTTTTAATGATCGCCTTTCAATTTTGCCACACCCCAAATAAATAAATGCCCTGGACGTTCCGGAACCACCCCACTCCTATACTCCTATGCAGAGAGCCATTCCTTGTTTTCCAATAGGCCCTTTGTTCCGGAGTCACAGTTACGTAGTTTTCATTGTACGTCGTTTTAAGAATTGAGCTGCTACACATACCTAGTATCTTATACATGCTATCCACGTACCATTTCTGTATGTAGATTGTGTAAGCACGGTCTAAAGACAGAAATGGTACATAGATAGCATAAATAAGCTACTAGGCATGCGTAGCAGCTCAATTCTTATAACAACGTACGTAAGACGAAAACTACGTAACTCTGACTCCGGAGCTTTATCTTTAATAGATCTCATTAGCCCCTGGACTGCCCCCTGCTGGACAGATGATTACACACATTCTGCACTCTGAGAGAATGTCTGCTGTCTCTATAACCTTATACTGGCACCATGTAACAGACACTGCCTTCTTTCCATATATATTACCAATGACTTCGTATGGCTTTATCAATTGCTTATGTTGTTATACTTCTTTGTAAATAAAATAAAAACCCTATTACTACGTTTCACTGGTGTCCACTTTTTATTTTTCAGATCCGGATATAAAAGGACTTTAGTTTCAAGCATGAACAATTCTCCAGTTACTTCCATTAAGCCTTTGCTTGTAACAGAAAATTGGTCACTGTAAAGACAGTAATGATAAGCCTCTGACCTGTGCAGTTACACAGGAGTGTTGCTTATTGAGTTAGTGTAGAATATATAGACGGGGGAAGTCTCACTGTCCATGTGACAAGAATATGTATACCTGCAATTCACAGTAGGTCACAGTATATATATAATAATTTGTGAAAGTGTTATTGGCTTTGGGAACTCTTTCTAAACCTTGTCCTGGAGGAATTGCTTGTTTTGTTGCCTCTATTTAAAAAAATTATTCAGATGTAGCATGTTAAATGGGTTTTACCTCTTGTATTTTCTCATTTCCCTTAGATTTTTCTCTAATGCAAGCCACAGTTGCCAACTTTTGCATTTGAATATTCAAGGAGATTATGACAGCATTAGCAAGGGGCAGCACCTCAGGGGTGTGTCCTGTGAACAGCTCCACCTAGGGGTGTGTCTAGCGCTGCCAGAAAAACTATTTCTCAATAAAAAGAGCCATCAGTATTTACTGATTGATACATTGTCAGTGAATAAATATTTACTGTGGAGACCTTGAATAGGATCTGCTAACTTCATCTCTATAGAAAACCTAGAAGTAAGTAACACTGCAGCTGATTAACAAGAGACTGAAGTGAAATCCCAAAAAACACTGATGAGAAAAATCAGTGGGCGCTAAGTGTGTTTGTGACGGAACCCTTATTACAATTAAACAATCAATGTGAATGAAAAAAAAATACTTGTAAGAGCAATGAATTGCTGAATAGCTCACGATTCTGAAGATTCAGCCTTGTGTGAAATCCAAATACCGTCAAAAATGGGTGTTGATGTAGTAAGTCTGTTTCCGCAGAGATATTTTTCTGTGATGTAAGTAATGTAAGTTTTCCTAATGGTGAAGTGAAAGTATTACCATTGTGTCCTCCAGTGGGTAGAAGTAGTTCTGGTAGTGAACGAAGTCACGATCTTATTTGTAATAAATCTGAATTGAATATTTTTTTGTTTTTATGTTCTTAAATATCTGTCCTGCTACTTAAGGGGATTCCTGTCAGGTTCTTCTAGGTCCCTTCTTTCTAAGTATCTGCAAGGGAAGGTGAGAGAGAGAGAGAGAGAAACCACACAATGGGCCTGATCCAGAGCTACGACGGTGACGGGCGAATGCGTACGTTCGCCCGTGCGTATAAACATACACGCCCCTAACACTCCCATTGTAAAGTACCTGCTTACGGCGGCTATACCCTACACTAGGGACTACCGTCGGCCGTACGAATTTTCGCACATAATACGCAAAGCGTA
>WWET01005882.1:65297-82678 GCA_011038615.1 Limnodynastes dumerilii
AATTCAAAGATATATCCCTGCATGCAAAGAATATAATTATCTTGACTCCCCCTGAAATCAACATGGTTTAGTCCAGGAGTAACTCATTTCAAGCACTTACTTAAATCTGGATCCAGCCCCTCATTATTATGTATAATAACGTATATAATATTTAGTATGCCATTATTTACTATACCGTGCCATTATAAAGCATTTAAGCTTATAAGAGGGTGGTTGAAGCAACATAATAGCTTCCCATTGGTTGGCTTGGTCACTCTCCCCCTGACTGCATGAAATATTTGCATAATTGTGGGTGTAGACGAGGGAACCTTCTGACCAATGGAGAGGAACCAACAACTGTCGACATGATGGACAATGGCAGACACCATATTGGAGGAGCCTCTATTGGCTTTCTGCCATAATAAGATCTCTTTGCTCCATGTCACTCAGCCCGACCAGGACTGGTACAGAACTTGTTTTCTAGCCCTGTAACTGGAAATACTGGATTATAGTTCAGAACAAGCCTTTTCCACATATCCTGTGCTGAAGACGTTTCATGTTTGGCAGGAAATCGTTGTGTTTATACATTTCTGGAGAACAAGAAAGAAAACAATTTGTACAATAGTCAGAGGAGACCCCAGGAGTAAGATGATTCTTGCAGATTACGCTCAGGACGACCTCCCGTCGCCAACGCTCAGCTTTGTTCTCCAACTCATAATATCTCGGAGAGACGTTCAAATAAAATTATTTTCTGTAGTGTTTGTATTATGCTGGGATACATATAAGAGCACTGCTGAGAGATCGTTTATTGGAACGCTGACCTGAAGGCGTTTTCATGGGTATGATTCCAGTAACAACAGCAACTGCGCCCGTGTATAACCTATATGCTGTTATCACTATATCAAACTATATCACTATATACAAACTTATCCTCACCCGTCTCTACTCTTAGCGTTACTTTCAGGGGTCCCTCTAGTGGATGCTCACTCCCTCACAATAGCAAAGAATGCTAAATCATGAACTTGGGGCTCAAAAACCAACAATTTCAATATAGCTTTAGTGGCAAGACATTAGAAACTACGGAGGAGGGGTCTAGGAGTCCATCTGTCATGCGACTTAAAGGTAGACAAGCAACAAAGCAATGAGAAAGACAAGTCAGATGCTTGGTTTATAGGCAGATTTGGTAGCAGAAAGTAGTGATGCCACTTTATAGGTCATTGGTACGGCCTCACCTTGAATATATAGGACATAAATACATTAAAGACTGTGCAAAGTAGAGCAATTAAAATGGGGCATGGCCTGTGTCACACACCATACAGAGACAGACTAGAGGACGTAACATGTATAGCTTGGAGCAGAGAAGAGCAACTAAAATGGCGCATGGCCTGTGTCACACACCATACAGAGACAGACTAGAGGAAGTAACATATATAGCTTGAAACAAAGTAGAGCAACTAAAAAAGTGCATAGTCTGTGTCACACAGTATACAAAGAAAGACTAAAGGAAGTAACATGTATAGCTTGGAGCAAAGTAGAGCAACTAAAATGGTGCATGGCCTGTGTCACACATCATACAGAGACAGACTGGAGGAAGTAACATGTATAGCTTGGAACAGATAAGGGCCAGGGGGGATATGACAGCAGCTATCACATATATCAAGAAGTGTATTCAGGTACAGGAGGGGGCAAAAGGAGGGCATGTGTAAAAACTGGAGGGTGGTAGGTTTAGAGGAAATGGGCATATAAATGGGCATTTGAGGTGATAGAGTCTAAAACAACAGAATAGTTTAAACATGCTTAGGATAGACACTAAATCTTAAATGAAATTGGGAAGTATGTTTTTTTATGATGGGTAGACTGGATGGACCAAGTGGCTCATATCTCCCAGCACATTATATATTTCTATCTTTCTCTTACACTGTTTCTATCAATACCCCAGAGACCACCCTCTACCCCAAAACAACCCTCTGTGTCTGTCCCTCCGGTTACACTCTCCACAACGACACATGAATTTCGAAAAAGGGACAACCGAAAGTTACTTTTTGGATGTCCCTTTTTCCTATACTTACCGCTTTCTACTTTTTCTTTGTGAATGGGTGAGTATCGTGTGCACACTTCACCCATTCACTATCGCAATGCGCAATATCCCTCCGCCGTCCTTCCGCTGCTGCTATCGCTGGACCTGGAACAGGTAAGTAAATTATCTCTGCGGGGTTAGGGTTAGGGTCAGGCTGTAGGGGAGGGAGGGTTAGGGTCAGGCTGCAGGAAATGGTGGGGTAGGGTCAGGCTGCCATGAAGGGAGGGCTAGGTTCAGGCTGCCAGGAAGGGACGGTTAGGGTAGGGAACGGGGAGGGCTAGGGTTAGGGAAAGGTCTGGGGGACTATTTTTTTTTTTACTACTTTTAGGACCTCTTCGAGGCATATGCAACCGAAATCCCAGCCAGTTGCACATTTTCGCAATTCAGATTTTCTTTGCGGGGACCCACACCCGTCCCTCCATCCTCTTCCCTGAGACCATTCTCTGTGTCCCTCCCTCTACCCGAAGACCCCCTTCTGCATCCCCCTGGGGCCACCCACTATGTCTCTTCCCTGCAATCTGGGATGTGACAGTACTTCAATAAGGAATAGAATGAAACTAGGTAAATAATTTCTCTATACCCAACATTGCAAATGGAGGAGAGAAAATCACATCCTATTTCTCATGAACCATCAGCACGGCGTGTGTAAAACGCGTTAGTGAGAGTGGTGTCTACTGACATCAATGACAGCTCTCAGTATAGAAGTGGAATTACTGATTCATTATAACAGTGTATAACAGTGTCTTCAGTCTCATTATTCAGTCATTATACAGCAGAATAAGAGGTCATTGTTTCCAGAAGCTAAAATAATGAGGTTGTCAGTAACACGGACAGATCTCTGCGTGATGAAGCTCTCTAAACACACACACACACACACACACACACACACAGTATATATAAGGACATCCAAGATCATATATATAACATTTTTGAAAACACGAGTTGGTTTTTATGTACACCAATTGAAATTAACGGATGTACACTAAGTGAATAGGCCCATGCACAGGCCTAGCTTGAGAATTGAAACTTCGATGGATGGAAACTATGATCTGTTAAGAATCGTTTTGTTTTTTGTTTTGTTTGATTTTATGTGTAACAGTGTTGTTTGCATACTTGCTTAATTGCACTACATTGGATTTTTTTTTTCTGATGAAGCACAGTATAAATTCAATGATTGTATTATTTGTTATTGTTTAGAAAACTGTGTAAGTTAAATTCTAGTCTACTGGTTACACTTAAAACAATTGACATGTGAACAATGTTCTGTGCGATTACTGTGTGTCTTACTCGTTACTTTGTTTTGATTTGAAAAGAAAAATTTAAATAAAGAAAAATTGCTTATAAAAAAAAATATTGCACTAAATTGCTCAAACGGGTTACAGATGCCAATTATCATAAGATTCACACATCAGACAAAACACTTCAAAAACCAATTCAACACCCTACTTTTTGTACCATGATAAAAGCAAAAGATGTACATGCATGTTAGTGACTTATGAACTTATATGTATGTGTGTGTGTGTGGTCTCATATTCTTATTTACCAACAAGACCCAGGGCCATATTTACTAAGCTGCGGGAATGGAAAAGGAAAGATGTTGCCCATAGCAACCAATTCTAGCTGAAATTTCTAGTATGTAATAGGAAAGTGAGAGCTAGAATTTGATTGCTTGCTATGGGCATTTCCACTTTTCCTTTCCTGCAGCTTAGTAAATATAGCCCCCAGAGTACGTATGTGTGTATATAATAATATATAAAATAATTTTACATTATTATGAACCAAGTCATATGAGCTTGTCTATCTCCATTGTAATTGCAATTGGGCTGACAATGCCAAAACACATCAAGCTTTGATTTTTTTTGTAAAATAAAAATAAGCATTTCAGGTCTTCAGCTGGATTACAGATGTTGTAGCTTTGTAGTTGGTTTTCTGGTTTCAAGATTGCTTTGTGACAATGTTTCCAATATGCGCACAAGTGTCAAGTGTAAGAAAAACGCAGGCTGTATTATATTGAAAGGTTATCAAAGATTTCTCAAAATGTCATTTATTATCCTTGAAATCTCTTTTGAGGCTTCTGCCTGCTTTATGTTAACGATCCATTGCCACCCACTAACACATGTACACATTGAGGCATAAAATAGACGTATAATTAAAGATACAATACATTTCTGTCTGTTATTTTTGTTGTTAATAATATATTAATTGTAATGGAGCTTAGTGTTCTTATATATAAATAGCAGATACTTTGAACAAAATACATTGTGGGCATGATAATAGTAACCAAAATTGTGGTCCACTCTGTACAAGAAAGAATCGGGATTCAGCTAGCTGGATGAATTTGTTATTGTACAATGACAGATTACCACAGAAACTATACAAATCAAAGATTGTAAATCTGGCCCACACACATGATAGTCCCAAAATAACATTCTAATTGATGGGGACACTGGACCGGATCAAGACTTCATTATAACACAATATAGACCAGATCCAGATCTAAAACATAATTACATGTGTAGCCTCCGCAAAGGAGGCTAACAAACAAAATGTCAGGGATCACCTGACCGAGGCACCCGGCCTGCCGTGGCGCCCGGTCTTTGTGAAGGAGACGTCATTCCGGCGCTATGCCTTCTGGAGGCTGTGGCCTTTAGTAAGGTTTGGTCTGTCAGCGCCTCCTGATTGGCTCAGCCTTCCTACTTACGTTAGCACCGCCTGCTATGTGGCACGGGTTATAGGGTTATAACGTCTTCAGCCTTAGTTGCTTCTGCCGTGTTCCTTGCTGTGATCTCCGTTGTCTGTCTCCTTCCTAGCGATCCCCCTCTGTGCATATTACTTAGTAAATCCTTGTTACAGCATATAGTCCAGACCACTTGTGCTGTCCACCTGCCCATTAATTGTATTAAACTGCACATAGTGCATACAATGCTGAAATCCTTTATTACTATTTTATGCAGTTCACCTGTACTGACCTCCAATCCCGAATTTTGTGTGGTCTCCCATTTTTCTGGGTTTTTCCCTTATAGTTCTGTATTCTTGTATCATCTTACAACTGTATTAATGGTGAAGGTTCTAATTACACCACTTACCTTGTTTATTCTAACGCTTCTATCCTCCGGTGTTTTGACCTGCTACTTGGGGCACAGCCAAGTCCAATCCCATCATCAGGGGTTCTGCCGAATACCACCTAATAGTTAGACTGCGCACTCTGGAGGTTCAGGGCCAAATTCACAACCCCGTAATTTTTTTAATATGTGGCCAGTTTTACGATTCTAGCTACTATGCATGTGTAGTAACTATTTTACGCTATCTACGTTTCATTACGTATAATGCGTACATGCGGTCTTTAAAGACCTCATGTACGCAATCTACGTAATGAAATGCTACGTAGATAGCATAAAATAGTTACTAAACAGTGTAGTAGCTAGAATCGTAAAATCAGCCACGTATGTTAAAAATCACCGGGTTGTGAATCCGGCCCTCAGCGTGTAACTTTTCACACATTGGTGCTTACTGCATAACACAAAATTAGTTATCACTATACTTCACATAGAACAGGGAATTCCATATGCTCTCCTATGTGTGGATAGTGGATCCACGCACAGGACCCTGCCCTACCTGAGTTCAGTGCAGCATACTAGATCGTACGTAAGGGCTAAACACGGCTTAATGTATGATTCAAATGTTTAAGCACACCCACCATGTTTATCTCATATGCATGGTGGGTGGCCCAGCCCCCCCTGTGGAGGATACAGTCAGCTTCACAATGCTGTATTCAGAAGAATTGGTACTCTGCATGCACAGTACCAATTCACAGCTAACTTATGCACATAGCATGCGTAAGTTAGCTGGTTCTATTAAATCTGGATCCAGTCAAATGTAAGACAAATAATACTTGCATGTGTACACAACAAAATTTCATTACAAATCTGGATCGTTAGGCTTAGGTTGTATACAGAGTGGGAGTGTATGAGATTTATACAGTAAGGGCTGTGATATCCAAGCATCTTGGGGTTTTATGATATATAAAGATCTGATGGCACATAAGAGAGTTCTGATGCATTTAAGTCGGATGCCATGCATGGAGTATGTAGGGAGTTCTGATGCATTGTAGAGAACATGGAGACCATTTTTAAAGGTATGCAATTGCATACAAGCCAGTTTATAGAAAAAAAAAAAAAAGACTGCAAAAGGCCCACTGTACGTTAAATGGTTGTAGTATGTAAGCTGGATGTTTAGAGCATAAACTGTTAACCTGTCACGTTTGACACTTAAGTCTTTGTAGTACATGAAGAGTAGCTGAAACAACTTGATCGAGGGCAACTGCTAGGATTTGGTTAAGTTGAGATACTGCTATATCAGGAGAGGGGAAATTGCAGAACGGAAAACAGTTGTTGTACAGATCTAGAAAGTAGGATGATATTAATGGTGTTAAGATATCTATGGATGTAAAATCTCCACAAATGGGGCATACAGATTAAGGAGAGTGGGTGGCGGTATGCACAACGGATCTGTGTCCATGCGGAAAATTTTAAATGGGGTATTGGACAAGTAAGTGTAGTTAATTTCTCTCTCACGTGCATACTTACAGACCTCTGTATGTACAGAAAATGCACGGAGGTCTGGATCTAGCCCAAGGTTATGATACAAAAGAGGAAGAGGAGAGTTATTAAAATCAGATGTTGAGCATAGTTTAGTGAATCATTCTACTGGGGGCCAAGAGATGAGCTTAGAGAGAAAAGTTTAGAAGCATCAAGAGAAGAAGGGTTATTAACAGGGATGTTAAAATCACCTAGTATAATGGTTGGGATGTCAGAGTATAAGAAATGAGAGAGCCATGAAAACAAGGAGTTGTTTAAATTGTAGGCAAGAACCTATGCAGAGATAATGGGTTGAAGATCCATACAGAACAGACTTCAAAAGGATACAAGGGACAGTGGTTAGAACTGTGCAATTTTGGGACATAGGTATTTTCTATGCATGTGGTGAAACACTTGGTTAACCAGGACACTGTATGAAAATTTTCTCATGACTTTTATATGTAACACACTCATGTCCTGCAAACCTAGGAAACCCTTTTCACCCTTATACTCCAAGATTATCTTACTGATAGCTTATATGTAATAAGCATCTGGCAAAAAAGTTCAAATTGATGAGAACCGTAAAGCTTAAAAAGGTAGGATTCTATAAATACCTTTACTAGCAACCTATAAAATATGTTTAAAGTCATTTTATGACATGCACAGAACATGAATTAATAAGCTTTTTTCTCACCTATTATTTCCTTTACTTGCAGCTTTTTACTTTTAAACATTTTAGAAAAAGTATATTTTATAAGCTTTCTATTTTAATATTAATTTTGGATCAAAGACTGAAAAGATACACATGCTACTTGTAACTTCAGATTCTTTACTAATGATGCAATATGTAGAACATATGCAAGAAACACAGCACAGTGTTCCTGTAAAGGGTCACAAAAAAAGAAGATTTTAAAAAAAAAAAAAAAAGAAAAAAAAAGAAACTTGGTTCAACATCAAAGCATCAAAAGCCTGGATAGCAAACTGGCATGTTGTTGCCAAAACTCAATGGCCAATTACACACAAAGCACGTGGGACACATTGATCAAATATATGTTTTTCTTTTACTTTAACAATAAAGTCATCTATTTACTGTTTGAACTGCCCTACAAATGTAACCACTACTTTTTTTTAACCTGTGCTTGATTTTTAAGTAATTTAACCTAAAGCTTGAATTTTGTACTAATGGAAATAAACACATTAAATAATAAATGAATGAATCATCTAAAAGGGTTAGGGCAAACACGAATATATTTTTCTCTTTCTTTTCAAGTACCCATGATTTCTGCACTCTTGTATTCAGCCTGAAGTAATTCATATAGATTAGGGGTTGGATCCCAGAATTAGATTTTGTGTGTGCAAGGATCCTCAAGCAAAATATTTTTAAGGATCCAATAGTGCTGGGCTGAACTCTGCAAGTGTGTTCTTTAAACAATTTGTCTCACAGGGCCCATACAGCCAGTGGCTATAGCGTCAAGAGCATGCACATACCTGGAAGTGCAAATGTCTGAATGGGTACATAATAGGAGAGAATGTTTATTCTGTAAATTGACTAAGAAGTCTGGGTGGCTCAGAATGTGCTCTGATCGTATTGAAACACACAGAAGTTAAGGAAGTATCAGAGGCCTGTATTTAGCAATAAAGATGCATATTAGTACTAATTTATTTCTAACCTGTTCAGTTGGTAAAGGATGATGTTTTATGAAACATAAAGCCAAGCTACATTAAGAAAGGAGAAATGCTTTTTTGGCAATTAAAAATACAATGTTTTTTACCTTTGAACTATGGGCTGTCGCTCTTTAAATTGTTGACAAGTTTCTTTAAGCTCCTCTTCCTTTCGATCCAACTTGTCCTTCAGAATCTCTGTAGTGTGTTCAATTTCCTCAATGTGACTCTGCTGTGACTCTACAAGATTTTCACTGTAAACAAAATGCAGGGAGATAACAGGTTCATAATTACAAAAACTATGGATAAGCAGATATCTTAAAACAGTCACACACTTTTGGGCTGAATCCTAACTTTCAATGTTCCATCATTTTCTGTGCAATTGGATTGCAATTAAGCCTTATTTATGTTTGACGCATAAATGTGCCTCCGTGTTATCAGATCAGAATGCACTACACACTATCCTGTGTTACAGTAAAATTATATTTTCAACTGAGGGCTGACTGATTGTTACGACCCCTTATTTCTTCATCCTATTAGTGTGTAATGACTATGGGGCCTGATTCAGAGTTGCACTTACACCATTTTTAGGTTCAAGTGTAGACCTGAGCAATACCATGCTGAACTGCAAGGGGAGGCACATTTAAAATTGTGAAAGCAAAATTATATTTGAGAGGTGAATTTTAGTTCTTAGTTCAGCTCTATGTTATAAAATTTAAACATAAAATGATGCAGTATTTCAGTTCAATGTGCAAAAGTTAGATTAATTATCTCCCCATACTTTGCAAAATAGTTTAGACGAGCTGCACCTAATTTACCCTTACTCCCAAACGCTGAATCAGCCCCCATGGCAGTAGAATGTAAAATTATATTTTATCAGATCATGACGAGACAAAAATAATCAAATTACATATGAAATATATAGAGTACAATTGTGTAGTTAAGAATTAATAACCACTTTATTAATAATAATATCAATAAAAATTAATAATAATAATAATAATACCAACAACAACAAGAATAATAATATAATAATAACAAGAATAATAACAATATAATAAAAATAATTCAGAGATACGTGTGTATAAAGTACACAATTATACTCGTGTACATAGCAGGACACCACTCATGACACTCTCCTCGCACGGATGGGTTTTTGGTGCCTTCCGCCTCCATAGGACACCCTTATCTCTACGTGTATACTCACACGCGTATCTTACGTACCTGTGCATCTATCTATCCGTGCCCTCAAATGCCCATTTAAATGCTTCCCCCCGCCCACTTTCACATAACTTTTAACGTACGGTAAACAACCACGCGTCTCCATACGTATGTCCCCAAGTGCGATTTACAAGTCCTTGCCGAAAATACTTAAGTGTGTAAATAGTATGTAATTGGCGTGGAAAAAGCTACTACGCATGCGCTGTTCATCCGCTCCTAAAAATACGCACGCAACCCCACGCTAAAATGTATCTGTGAATACAGAGCAATAATAGTAATAATGTGCCTGATCTAGAACAACGCTTGTGAGCGAATTTACGCGTGGCGGAGATGTAAAATCGCAAGGGCATCATAGAAAATATGCTCAATAGCGTAGCGTAATTGTGAACGCATGGGCCATTCACGTATTTGTCACGTAAATACTTACGTGTGGGCGTGCCAATTTTACGTTACTCCAAATACGTCTGAAATACGTTAAGTAGGCGGGGGTTTGTATTTAAAGTGTACAGTATGGGCGTGCTTAGCTGCGTAAATTCGTGTTGCCCATACGTACGTGTGCGGATCACTGCGGTTACGTTGGCAAAAGTTAAGGTAGGGTTTGAAAAGCGGATCTTGACAAAATACGTACGTTCAAGGGGTGTGCCGAGGGGAGTGTATAGAAGGTACGCACACGAAAATACGCCACGCGAATAAACGTATGGCAAACGTAGATCTGGATCTACCCCAATGTGCACACCTCTCACAGTTAACATCAGGAAGTTTATTTATACAAAGTTGGGGGGACTTTGGGGTCCGTTTGCTGTGTGATGGCAGAGCATTATCCTGAGAGTCCTGTGTATCTCCCATGTGGAGTCCTGGTGAATGGATGGACGTGACATGTCTCTGATGTCCTCTCACTAGCATCTCTCAGCTGTGATTCAGCCCTGCAGCCCCCTCCTGTCTGTGTGTGTGTGTGTGTGTGTGTGTGTAAGGGGGTGTGACAGGCTGACACCCTCACATCAGGATCAGCATCTGCTCACTCTAAGCCAGAGCTACAACTACTTCTCACACTGATCCAGGACAGCGCTGCTGGTAAGATCCCTGATTCCCAGTCCTTGCATTGTCAGTGTCAGTGTATTCCAGCATCTTGTCACATGTCACATGCAGAGACATTCACAAGAATGTAGCAGGATTTATTAGTAATGCAGTGGCTGGGGGAGAGGAGAGTAACTCTGTGTCCGTGCTATGGTCATTTCACTGCTAAGTCATTATTACAGCAAAAAATATTGAAGACTTTTTGTTATTGATTACCTAGAACAATTTGCAATAAATCAGTGTCGTTGTCCTGAATAGATTGTTATCTCTTTGTTATTATTTGATAAATGTTCTCATGCTTCAGTGTTTTGTTAATGTAATCATTTGTACATTGCAGGGTCAATTGAGTCATTACACTGTGTATCAGACGTGTTTATATTTACAGCTACTTATCCATCATAACTTAGCAGTGCCTTAAAAATGTTATATATGTTTTCAGTTGTGGACTTTACCTGCATATTATATACGTATAGTAGTAGAGATGTGATGTCATACCTGCAAAATATAGTCTTATATTTAGAGACCTGTGATGTCAGATAGGTAAAATATAGTCTTATAATGCATGTAAAATATATCTGTATCCTTAGAGAGCTGTGATGTCATGCAGGTAAAATATAGTCTTATAATGCATGTAAAATATATCTTTATCCCTAGAGAGCTGTGATGTCATACAGGTAAAATATAGTCTTATATTGCATGTAAAATATATCTTTATCTCTAGAGAGCTGTGATGTCATACCTGTAAACTATATACTTATAGAAGTAGAGATGTGTTGTCATACTTGTAAAATGTATGCTTATAGTAACAGAGAATACCTGTAAAATATGTCTTATATTAGGAGAGTAGTGATGTCATACAGGTAAACTATATCCTTATAGTAGGAGAGTTGTGATGTCATACCTGTAAAATATATTCCAATATTAGGAGAGCTGTGATGTCATACCTGTAAAATATATTCCAATATTAGGAGAGCTGTGATGTCATACATGTTAAATATATTCTTATACCTAAATAGCTGTGATGTCATACCTGTAAAATATATACTTATAGTAGTAGAGCTGTGATGCCATACCTTTAAAATAGTCTTACAGTATATTAGGAGAGTAGTGATGTCATACAGGTAAAATATAATCTTTTTTAAGGGGAGCTGTAATGTCATACATGTAAAATATATTCCAATCTTAGGAAAGCTGTGATGTCATACCTGTAAAATATGTTCCTATATTAGGAGAGCTGTGATGTCATACATGTAAAATAAATATTTATATCAGGAGAGCTGTAAAGTCAAACCTGTAAAAAATATCCTTATTTTAGAAGAGTAGTGATGTCATATCTTTAAGAGGTGTGATGTTGTACCTGTAAAATATATACTTATAACAGGAGAGCTGTGATGTCATACCTGTAAAATATAGCCTTATAATGGTAGAGTAGTGATGTCAGTGTAAAGTATATCCTTATACCTAGAAAGCTGTGATGTCATAACAGTAAAGTATATCTCTATAAATGGAGAGCTTTGATGTCATATCTGTAAAGCAACATGTAAAATATATCCCTATAGTAGAACTGTTGTCATGCCTGTATTTTATAATGTTATTGTAGGAGATGTGATGTCTCTTGTGTCACTTGATTCAATGTGAATGTCTTCTGTATTGGTAATGATTTTGTATTTATTACTATTATTATTATTATTATTATTAATTAATACTTATTATTAATAATTAATACTTTTCATTGTACAGACATTATTATCTTTCATGTAAAAATTTCTGTATGTTGCAAAAAAATATCAAATATTTAATATAAAATATTAAGGATATTGGACATCCCTTAAGAGTCTTATATTTTATAATAGGGGTTACTCTCATTATATATTATCCTAATATGATGCCAACAAGATATGAATACAACAGCACTATATAATATAATAAGACCAGGTGCAGGAATCATTACTGTAACTTTATAGCATTGTGCCAGGATATATTTGTGACCCCCTATAAACGAATAACATTGTTCCCATATTCTGGTTCCTCTGACTGAGGCGTTAAATGAGGGCAGAGACCCATTTTATAGCCCGGCACCTGCTCCTGTAATGAGCATTCACACACTGATTTGCGTAGAATCTGAGGCTGTACACAGCAGGCATCACATTACGAGCTCCCTGTGATCCATTCACCATGGCCGCTCTCCTTCTCCAGTGAGTTCATCTAGACTCAGTGACTGAGCCTGGCACTTACCCAAGGAGTTCAATATATGCATGAGATGATATCACCCTGAGATCATTCTCTATCTGGAGCCCCTGACATACACAAACCAGGGAAGTTAGAGTTTAAAGCATTTTATTTTTACTGTGTCTTGTGCAAAACTAAAAATGATAATTTGTACTAAAGGCATAAAAAGATCTCTTTTACATGTCACTGTGACATTTAAATGTAACTAATGTATATATGAATGCACATTGCAAAGTTACTATGCTTTTAGATGGGTAATTACAAAGCATTTTCTTCCTTTTCCAGAAATAGTGATTTATAATTTTTTTTAGCAATTCCATAGAAATGTGATCATTTTCCAAGTTCTAAATCACTGCACCACATACTAATACTCCACAATCATCTTACAATAACAAAAAACAAAGTTATTGATTTGAAAGAGACAAATTTACCTCAAAGCCAGTGAGATGAGATTTTACCATTCATCTCAATGGTCCATTCATTATAATGAGTGCTTTCTATACATTAAGCCCTTTGAAAAAAGTGGATAATAGAGTCCTGCAGTGGAAGAAACAGATACATTTAGAAAATAAGCCAACATTAACTTACTGATCTCAATCAGAAAAAATTATCACTTAACATTGATTTCAATGGGCCTTCATTTTCTTGGGGCTTGTACATTTAGCCCTTTGAAATGAATGGGCCATTCAAATAAATTGATGAGCAAAGCTCCGCTAATGATCCTCAGCCATTATGCTAAAATACAAAAATAAATAAAAACATAAAGTTCATTTGAATAAATAAAATTTCATAGAATTTCATAGTAACTATAAAACAACTTTTAACCCATTATCATTGATTGTTGAATGGGCAATTCAGTTATTTTCTTGTCTCTTTATTTCTCATCCACTAAAGTACAATAGAAAAAATGAACATTTTCTTGCTCCATAAGGCGATAAAGACTGTGGGGTGAGAGAAGCGGGTCGTTATGTTGCCCAATGCTAAATTACAAAAAACAGAGGTTCCCCGAGACTCTCCGTCATCACCAAAAAAATCACATTTCCCACACTGATGGTTTCTGATTGGGTTCTGGTAAAGGAATTCCCACTAATCCTTACATTGATCCAAGTTCAGTAAAGACAAATTAACTATCTATTGAACAATTACTGCAGCTGGGCTGTGGAACTTCATTCATTTCAATGGCGCATCCATGTATGAGTGTATGTATGTATAGCTCCATGTATGAGTGTATGTATGTATAGCTCCATGTATGAGTGTATGTATAGCTCCATGTATAAATGTATGTATGTATAGCTCCATTTATGAGTGTATGTATGTATAGCGCTGTAGTGCTTAGTTCTCATACATGAAGCGCTGCACGCTGTTTTAAGCTTCGATAAGACAGCGGTACCGCTTAGCTCCGCCTCCAGTTTGCCTGGCTTCGCCTAGTCTGGTCCATCCAAGCTCCGCCTCCTTGTTACAGCGTCTGAGTCTGTCACCTTCTGCCCCTGTCATTGTGGCAGCATTTACCATCTGAATGCTTAGGTAAAGTTATGGAAATTCTGCGTAATGATTGTACTGCGTTTTGGGTAAAAAAAAGTCAATAAAAATAAAGGAAAAGGCATTTTTTTACGTCCTGTCTGGATCAGACGCTTTAACTCCTAAATAGCCTGATTCCTCATGGCGCTGTCACTGTTCATGCAGCGAGTCATTAGCTTAGAGTCTTGTGAAATTGCTTTATGTGACCTCTATGGGCTTGTACACACCAGAGAGACAGAGATCTCCGTAACGGCAGTGTTCCCAGGAATGTTTTCATTCACATAAGATCTTTGTTATATCTGTACTTCCTCATACAGATCAAACAACCCTCTTACTACAATGGTCAAACCGGAATGTGATCTGCTGCTTAGAGAATCTGACTTGCGCCAGATTACTTTATGGCTGTGAGGTGCTGAGTGACCCCAGTTTTTGGGCAGTCAGTCTCCAAAAAAGATGTCTCTCACAACTGCACCTTTTCCAATAGCGAAACGGCGACAGTTACGGCATTTTTTAACACTAACCATTCCATTCCCACAATCTAACCCTAATCAGGGCCAGATTGAGGGCCATGTGGGCCTGGGGCTTAAAATTGTCAAGAGCCCACACTATAGTATGCTTTGGAAGAGGATGTCAGTCCCTGACTTTCATCCTTATGCACTACAGTGGGAGGCCTGAAGATCTGCAGTGTGTGAGGGGGACTATTTTCAGATGGAGGCCCGGGTCTGCAGACCCATTAGCCTCATTGTTAATCTGTCTCTAACCTTACCAGAGCAGGTACCTTGGCACAAGTCATGTCTCAATCCAGAGGGCTGACCTTCCGCAACCTGTTTTGAAAACTTACGTTCCAATTTCAAGCTGTAAATGTGTTTCAATAGTCAGGAAAACACTGCTGGAGCATTAAGTTGTTTTCAATCTGTAATAATAAACAGTATTAGAAAACATGAAAAAAAAATGTACATTGTGAAGGGTCATGGCATCCCTACGCTAGCCGAAAATACGCTACGTAGGCGGAGGGAGGGATTTAAATTGTACAGTATGGGTGGGTTAGGCAGTTACATACGAACGAAGTTAGGCAAGGAAAAGGAAAAGTTAAGGTAGAGTTTGGTAAATCAGCCAAATTCTGAGCATCCAAGGGGAGTGCCAGGGGGATGCATTATACTTACGATAGTGTAACTACGCTACGCGATCGTGCTTAAAGGTGTTTGCACGACTCATAGCAGACCGGATCTACACCGCCCCTCTCTCGTTCAAAAAGTGTGACCATACGGCAACCTTAAACCACACAGGCGGACCAGCCTTGGCGCGCGGAGGGAAAGCATGTCCATAAAGCCAACTTAAACACTTTGCTCGTGCACGTAGCCGTGGATCCAGTCCAGAGTTTTTCTACAGCGTACAACACTGCTCTTGGGCAACGTGTTCGGCCCTGTAGCTGCTCTGAGCTTCGCTGCTGTGCGTCTGTGCACCATCAGCCGTAATTGGTTGTAATCCAAAGATCGCCGCTGTGGGCGCTTTTTGGATCAGATGCAGCCCTGCGCATGAAACGCTTCTATGGCACCCATTCACGATTTGCATTCGGAAGGGGAAGTCAGCTGCGTAAGTCTTCTTGACTGATAATGTGCGCTCCAGCTACGTGCCGAACTGATTTCCGTATGGAAGGACTTCCGTAGAAAGGGCCGGTCCATCAGATCCGCATGCCGAAATCCCACCTTAAAGGCGGGGTTATTCATGCTAATGAAGGGCCGCGATGGAGAGCTGACCCTCCGCATGGACGAATGCAGATTCGTGCGTATAACTTAAGGTAGGGTTTTGTACACTTAAGAAGGAAGGGAGTGATGGGGGGCGTACACCCCCTCCTCTGTGATTACTTTCAGATTTGCGCGTGTACGTAAGTCGCACGTAAGTCGGAATCATATCCGCTGCTTTAAGTTGGATGCGCCTGATTTGAAACGTCTATTAGAGCGAAATCCCACCACCGAAGCAACGTCTTATCGTTTATACAGCGCTCGAATACTGAACCGAAAGCTGCGTTACATTTCTTAATGACAGATGTTGATTAATAAACATCACCTAGAAAAATAATCCTTTTTACAATGCATAATAATGTAGCTAATGCTTCATGAATTTAATGAAGCGAATCGTTAAGGTGAGAACAATGTTCCATGAAAACATGGCCCGTCTTATTTCTCCCTCTGTGTTGTGCATTAATATGGAAAGAGAGGATATTTGTTCTAGTTCAATATCACAAAGCTTTTAGGAGGACCTGGGCCGGCGTCACCCTCTAACAAGCTCTTAATTGCTTCACCTGCTGCTCGGTGCAGCACAGCCGCTCTACAATCAACACGTAGTCAGTCCGACCGTTAAATGTTTACACCTGAGCTCCCCTGATAAGCGCGCACTCATTATATTCCACTTCTGTCACATAATGACACGACGGTG
Source organism: Limnodynastes dumerilii (assembly GCA_011038615.1). Lineage (NCBI taxonomy): Eukaryota > Metazoa > Chordata > Amphibia > Anura > Limnodynastidae > Limnodynastes > Limnodynastes dumerilii. The sequence goes on from WWET01005882.1 coordinate 82,071, forward strand.
GACCCAGAGCACGGTGTTGTTAGGAGAGAACAGGAGGGAGCTGGGATTTAGTACTGGGAGAGTTTGGTCACTCTGAGATGGTGCGTATTAAAGACAGAGGAATAACACGTCCCCCTGTGGATTTATTTACATATAGAACAGATTTGTACCTGAACAGACTGAAAATGACCATTTTTGAACTTTGTAGACAAAAAGAACTATTTAATAAAAGGCCATTTCTACATGTATTCCATCTCCATATTTCAAAGTCAAGACAGAGGACCGGACCTGATAAAGAGTTGAGCGCAAAGCGCCGTTCAGCGGATGTGCTGTAGATCCATTAGAAAAGGGGTGGTGGTCTGTGGGCCTTCCAAACGTGCGCAAACAATGTCGCCTTGGGATTGCAAGTAATTATGCCACATAGCGCACAGCGTTGCGATTCCCTGTACTAAATACTGTCATTATGAAGTAGGGAGAGCCGAAAGTTGGTTTTTGGCTGTTTCTATTTCGAATGACGGCAGATTTTTTTTTTTAACGAATGGGTGAGTATGAGTATTCATTTTTGGAAGCGCTGCTGCTGGGGATTTAGGATTAGGCTGCGAGGGGGGGGATTTAGGGTTAGGCTGTGA
>WWET01005883.1:14303-35991 GCA_011038615.1 Limnodynastes dumerilii
AGTGGTCCAGTCCAGAGGTCCTGTCTAGTGGTCCAGTCCAGAGGTTCAGTCCAGAGGTCCTGTCTAGTGGTCCAGTCCAGAGGTTCAGTCCAGAGGTCCTGTCTAGTGGTCCAGTCCAGAGGTTCAGTCCAGAGGTCCTGTCTAGTGGTCCAGTCCAGTCCAGAGGTCCAGAGGTCCTGTCTAGTGGTCCAGTCCAGTGGTCCAGTCCAGAGGTCCTGTCTAGTGGTCCAGTCCAGTGGTCCAGTCCAGAGGTTCTGTCTAGTGGTCCAGTCCAGAGGTCCTGTCTAGTGGTCCAGTCCAATGGTCCAGTCCAGAGGTTCTGTCTAGTGGTCCAGTCCAGAGGTCCAGTCCAGAGGTCCAGATTCAGCACATCAGATCTACGGTCCAATCCTGAGGTTCAACCCTGAGGTCCGGTCCCAAGGTCCTGTCCGGAGTCAAGTCCTGTGTCTCAGCTGACGTCCTCAGTTGCAACCAGTTCTGCAACTCCGGTCCTGCTACGATCTGCCCCATTGTCTGCCTCTACTATTTGCACCACCCTTTGGTTCACCTATTATCTATTTCCATTGGACTCTAGTCGGACTTCCACTGCTATTGTTGGACTTTACACCTGTGCCTAACGAACTCTCTGGAAGATCCTCCCACTACCACCTCATTCGGGACTTATTTCCATTCGTATCTATGTATGCAACCCTCAGTCATTAAACCTGCTCAGTTTCATTTTAATCCGACCCTGTTGTCGTCATCCCTGAAACCCGGAACCGATCCCAAATATCCACAGAACGTGACAGAAATAATGGTCACTGTCAAAGATATTGGGCCAGATTTACTAAGCTGCAGGTTTGGAAAGGTGGAGATGTTGCTTATAGCAACCAATCAGATTTTATCTGACATTCTCTAGTATGTAAAAAGAAAGTGAGAGCTAGAATCTGATTGGTTGCTATAGATAACATCTCCACTTTTCCAAAACCACAGCTTAGTAAATCATTTTCTGGTTCATAAAAACAGGACATAGTGTAAGATATTATGCATGCAGTATACACATATACACCAATGGAAGGAATCGGTTTTAGGTGCCCTCTGAAATGTAAATATAACTGAATTGCATTAACAGTGTATTTAGATTATTGGCAATTGTAATAGTTTAAATTATCCCCCCTATTTTAAGTTTATTGACCCTTTTATATATGGTTGGTTTGAACAAGTATTATTTTTTATTTATGCTGTGTTCAATTATGATTTCATGTATGTCTACATGTATGTATGTGTGTATGTATGTATCTATGAATGTTTGTATGTATGCATGTATGTATGTATGTATGTATTCATGTATTTATGTGTGTATGCGTTGTCAATCCCCGCTAAGAAAATCTATTTTACGAAATTGGGACATCCGAAAGTTCCTTTTCGGATGTCCCTATTTCGAATAAAGCAGATTTTCTATATTTTTTTAATGAATGGGTGAGTATGCCATTCGGCATACTTTATTCATTCACTTTCACACTTAATGATATCCCTCTGCCGTCTGCTATCGCTATCGCCGGACCAGGAACAGGTAAGTAAACTATCTGTTCGGGGTAGGGAAGGTTAGGGTCAGGCTGTAGGGGAGGGAGAGTTAGGGTCAGGTTGCAGGGGAAGGAGGGTTTGGGTCAGGCTGCAGTGGAGGGAGGGTTAGGGTCAGGCTGCAGGGGAGGTAGGGTTAGGGTCAGGCTGCCAGGAAGGGAGGGTTAGGGTAGTGAGAGGGGAAGGTTAGGGTAAGAATTAGGGAATGGAGTAAGGGACTATTTTTTTTACAACTTTTCGAACCACGAAGCTTTCGGCCATTATCGGAGCCCCCCACCCGAATGTATGTGTGTATGTATGCATGTATGCATGCATGTATGTCTGTATATATGTTGAAAGGGGGAATTTAACAAGCACACTTCAACCTCTTCAACTCCAGATAACTAACTTGTCTAAAATAGTTATGCTAACAAATGAAAATAAAATGGGTAAAGGATAAGCATTGCACTGACTGCTGTGGGTGTTGGTAATAAAAACTAAATAGTTCACTAAAAACAAATTGCTCAACAAGGGTCCAACAGAGTATACAGGATACAATGTCAATAAATCCAATATGTGATGGTGGAAGTGTTACAGCTGCCGTCGCTACTTGCGAACGGCCAGCTGATCTCTCCTCATTTCCCTGTTACTTACCTTCCTCTCAGCCGCGTGTCAGACTTTCCGGGACTTCCCCTCCCGACAGCCTGCATAGTAACGGCGTCCTGGTTACCCCTCACACGTGGGTGCTGCGACGGTCGCAGGCGCGCATCCCACGTAGTAACTCTGTATTGGACAGGAGCTTCTCCTTACTTGTCGAGCCTAGCAGCAGCAGCCAATCAGTGTATGTCAGTCCCTATATCAAACCCTCTGTGTAATGTATCCAGCACCAGTTATAGCGTCTGTTTACTCAGCCTGTGTCCTGCTATTTTTGTTCTCTCCTGTGCCTCTGCCTTGTGCTTTGAGCCAGTGATATCTGAGTGTCCCATCCTTTGCCTTGCCTGTCCAGTCCCGTTGTCCCTGCTGTTCCCACCTTACTCTCTCTTCCACCTTAGTGTTTCAGCCTCCCCAGGTTTCCTTATTTTTCCCTGAGTGCATGTGTATGTTCCCTCTGGGTAGTCCCAACTTCTTGTTTGCTTGGTAGAGTGTTTGCCCCTTATTGTTTAGTCAGTCCTGTTTTGTCCAGTCCGTTTCTCCCCAGTCTGTTTTGGACACGTTCTCCGTTCGTTGTAGTTTGTCGCCGGCCAGAACTTTCTGATCTGCCTCCTCCCCCTTTATTCTGCTATTATCTTTACTTACCTGTTTAACTTCTTCTCGCCTTCCTCTTCTCTCCCGGGGTATTCTCTCTAGGGCTGTATCCTGACGGGTTCCTACCAGCTCCAGTCTATCCCCACCTCTAGGGGCTCTAGCGAAAACAAGGTCCAATCTCAGGCTCTACACTCTGGTGAGTTACCCGTCTCTTTCTCTCCGGTCACCCTGGTCCTCAGTTGATTGAATAGATCAGAGATGAGTGGAATCGGGTAAGTATTTTTTACAGTGATGAGATTCAAGGCCCGGTAATCAATACATGGTCTAAGAGACCCGTCCTTCTTTTCCACAAAAAAGAATCCAGCCCCTACTGGGGATTTGGAGGGACGAATGAAGCCCCTTTTCAGGTTCTCCTGGATATAATCTTCGGTTGCCATGGATTCAGGTCTGGAAAGGGAGAATAATCTTCCTTTGGGCAAATGAGCTCCTGGGACCAGATCAATGGCACAGTCATAAGGCCTATGTGGAGGAAGAAGCTCTGAAGCTTGCTTGGAGAAAACGTCTGCGAAATCAGCATATTGTGGAGGGAGTTTCTCCAAAGAAAAATAGGCCAGACGAACCGGATGAGAGATGCAGGTGACATTACATTCTTGACTCCACCGTGTAATTTCTCCCTGGGACCAATCAATGTGTGGATTATGCAGTTGCAACCAGGGGTGGCCCAGAACTAAGCAAACAAATGAGCATTGGGTAATCAGGAACTGGATACTTTCTGAGTGGCATACTCCAATACACATCCGAAGAGGTGCTGAGACGTGACGAATAAGGCCTCCTGTGAGGGGTTGCCCATCCACACCAAAGGCAGAAATAGGGGAGGAGAGTTCTTCCATTTCAATGCCTAAAGAAATTGCCAGATCTTTATCCAGGAAATTTCCTGACGCTCCACTATCGATGAAGGCCATCAGGTGTTTGACTTGGTCCCCGAGGATCAGCCAGGCGGGGACTGTTAAAGAGTTAGAGGAGGTAACAAGAGTACCCAGCCAAACTTCCTCAAAGTTCAGCTGGGTTAATCTTTTCCCAGCAGATTCTGCTTCTTGGGACAAGCATCAGCCCTGTGTGCCTTCCCTCCACAGTATAGGCAGAGGCCCAAATTACGTCGCCGAGCCTTCTCCTCCTTAGTGAGCCTGTAGGTGCTGATCTGCATCGGTTCATCCAAAGGTTGAGAGTCGGAGGGTACATACAAAGAGGCGAAGGAAGGTTCCTTTTCTAGTCGACGTTCCTTAAGGCGGCGGTCTATCTTGATTGCCAACTGCATGAGGTCAGTCAGACTTTCAGGAGTGGAAAATTGGACTAAAGAGTCCTTCACTTGATCCGACAATCCCAGCCGGAATTGACTGCAGAGAGCTGGGTTGTTCCACCCGCAGTCATTAGCCCACCGACGGAACTCTGCGCTGTAGTCCTCGGCCATCCATCTTCCCTGGTGAAGGGCACGAAGTTTGGCTTCAGCAGTGGCAGCTCTGTCCGGATCTTCATAGAGGAGTCCTAAGGCTTTGAAGAACCTGTCGAGATATTGAAATGCGGGATTGTCTGGAGGTAAACTGAACGTCCAGGCCTGAGGGTCACCTTGGAGAAGAGTCAGCACAAGTCCCACCCTTTGTTGTTCATTTCCAGAGGCATTGGGGCGAAGCTGGAAGTACAATCTGCAGTTCTTTCTGAAGAGGTGGAACTGGGAACGATCACCAGAAAACCGATCTGGGAGATTGACTTTAACATCCGCTTGGACAGCAATGGGAGCTTGAGCTTGGGCTTGGGGCAGAGCTGGGCCAGCGGCCGCCTGCATGGCAGAAATGACCTCATCCTGGTTGTTTACCTTCTCTGTGAGAGCTTGGACCATTTGCCCCAGGTTTGAGACCTGGGCAATGAGGGCATTGATTGCTTCTGCCGTGGACATCTTGGATAATATGGCTGGTTATAATGTTAGGGTACAGTGAGGGTACCCCAGGATTACCTTGACTGAGGACCGGGGTGACCGGGTGTTAGGGTACTCTGGGATTACCTCGACTGAGGACCGGGGTGACCGGAGAAGGAGAGAAAGAGACGGGTAACTCACCAGAGTGTAGAGCCTGAGATCGGACCTTGTTTTTGCTAGAGCCCCTAGAGGTGGGGATAGACTGGAGCTGGTAGGAACCCGTCAGGATACAGCCCTAGAGAGAATACCCGGGAGAGAAGAGGAAGGCGAGAAGGAGTTAAACAGGTAAGTAAAGATAATAGCAGAATAAAGAGGGAGGAGGTGGACCAGAAGGTACTGGCCGGCGACAAACTACAACGAACGGAGAACGTGACCAAAACAGACTGGGGAGAAACGGACTGGACAAAACAGGACTGACTGAACAATAAGGGGCAAACACTCTACCTAGCAAACAAGAAGTTGGGACTCCCCAGAGGGAACATACACATGCACTCAGGGAAAAAATAAGGAAACCTGGGGAGGCTGAAACACTAAGGTGGAAGAGAGAGTAAGGTGGGAACAGCAGGGACAACGGGACTGGACAGGCAAGGCAAAGGATGAGACAGTCAGATATCACTGGCTCAAAGCACAAGGCAGAGGCACAGGAGAGAACAAAAATAGCAGGTCACAGGCTGAGTAAACAGACGCTATAACTGGCGCTGGATACATGACACAGAGGGTTTGATATAGGGACTGACATGCACTGATTTGCTACTGCTGCTAGGCTCGACAAGTAAGGAGAAGCTCCTGTCCAATACAGAGTTACTACGTGAGACGCGCATCTGCGACTGCCACAGCGCCCACGTGTGAGGGGTAACCAGGACGCCGTTACTATGCAGGCTGTCGGGAGGGGAAGTCCCGGAAAGTCTGACATGTGGCTGAGAGGAAGGTAAGTAACAGGGAAACGAGGAGAGATCAGCTGGCCCGTCTCAAGTAATTCATACAGTTGATAAGTGGTTCTTTATAGCCTCTTCCTGGTCTTATGGATGATCCCCTCTGGGAAAATATACATGTGGATATTAGAAAGAAAAAACTTGGAAATTACAGATTTAATGACAATTAATAAAATTGTGCAATGAATACATAAACATAAAGGTACATATATAAAAACAGATTTCAATACCCCAGAGATGAATCCCAAAACAAATTGAAAACAAGATGAACAAGCTGTAAAAGTCCTGGCATCCCAAAAGCTCCAAGCCCGCTGTCCTCTTCGTCCGGTCTCCTCCTTCTGTGGGAGCCATAAGGGGCTAAATCCAGGCCATCTTGATTTTAGGGGAGTCATATTTCATCTGTTGCAAACAGTATTAGAATTGAGAGGTGATGTTTCCTATCCCATATCCCATAGCACATATGGGGGAATACTGAGGAGAGGCTGGAGGCACATATGGAGGAATACTGAGGGGGGGGGGGTGGGGGCACATGTGGGGCTGGAGGCACATGTGGAATACTGAGGAGAGGCTGGAGGCACATATGGGGGAATACTGAGGAGAGACTGGAGGCACATATGGGGGAATAATGAGGGGAGTTGGAGGCACATATGGGGGAATACTGAAGCGGTGGGGCTGGAGGCACATGTGGAATACTGAGGAGAGGCTGGAGGTACATATGGGGGAATACTGAGGGGGGCTGGAAGCACATATGGGAAAATACTGACGGGGGCTGGATGCACATGATGGGGAATACTGAGAGGTGCTGGAAGCACATTGGCGAGGGGGGGCCCAAAGCATATATTTGCACCTGGGCCTATGACTCACTAGTTCCACCTCTGCCCGTAATTACGCTTCAGAGATGGGGTGAGGCATTTAAATCGTACAGTAAGTACATGCAGCCATTACAGCCAACAGCAGTTACGCTTGGAAAAAGTTAAGGTAGGGTTTGGAAAGCGTAAAACGGCAAAAATACGTACGACCAAGGGGAGTGCCTAGTAATTACAAAAGTGTAAATACGCCACGCATTGAAACGTAAAGAGAACATAGGTCTGGATCCGGCCCTTTGTCTCTTTAATGTCCATTGCCTCTCCTGTGTTATATGCCTCTCTTTGGGCCGTATCCAGAACTACGGCCGTCTTCCATGGACGGCCGTAATTCACTGAACAGTAGCTACTGCGCATGCGCAGTAGCTATTGTACGTAATCTGCGTATCATTTTGATACGTAGATTGAGTATATGCGGTCTAAAAGACCACATATACGCAATCTACGTATCGAAACGATACGCAGATTACGTACAATAGCTACGGCGCATGCGCAGTAGCTACTGTTCAGTGAATTACGGCCGTCCATGGAAGACGGCCGTAGTTCTGGATATGGCCCTTTGACTCGCCCGTCCAGTGTTTCCCTGATTTCCTGGTGTGTTCCAGTCATTATTCCTTCTGTGGTGTGTGGCTGTGGTCTGTTTCTAAGGGCTTCATTTACTAAGGTCGATGTTGGCCAAATCGCCCAAAGTCCTATGACTTTAGCTGCTTTTGTCCCATCGTGGTATTCACTAAAGCCAATGTCCCCGGACTTTGGGCTTTTTCTAAATTAACTCGACCAACATCGCTGTACTCTCACAGTCCCGACATTTGTAATGCAGAAGCTATAAAATGATGGATTCACTAAAGGCGATTTTACTTAACTGCCTCTAGTGTGGTCTGTAAGGGCTGAAAAAAAAATCGCCTCCTGTGTGTGAAGCTTTCATAGAATAGATATCGTCCCAAAGGCTCCTAGATTTATTTATACTAGAGCAAAAAACTTAAGTACGGTACATCGCTCACTAGGAGTGCTTATCGCATGTCAACAACCAAAAATCAGTACAGTAAGATCGAAGGGATTTTATAGGTGGGCATGTGTGTAATGTGTTGCCCACATGTGACACAGCTTTCCAAAACTACCTCAGTATACCAAAAATAGGCAGACATTTAACATCAATCATTTTATCACATGCTCTACAAAAAATGTGGTCTACCTAATAGAGTGTACGTGCGGGTACCAACATATTGGTAGAACTACTCGCCCACTTAAAATCAGGCGGGCTGAGCACGTGAACAATATTAAAAAAGGCTTTTTAACTCACAGCCTCTCCTTTCATTTTAAGGATAAGCATAATTGTTCCTGTACCTCCATATCAAAATGGAGGGATACTTATAGCACAGACACTTTAGCCAGATCCGAAATGCAATGGATTTTTAAAATGGGGACTATGCTTCCAGCAGGACTAAATGCAGATTTTGAAATAAAATGGTTTGTATAGGGTTATTTAATTTTTAAAGATTTAATATTTATTATCTATACATCTGCATTGTTGTCCTTTTAAAATAGTGTCCTAAAATATTGTTCGTTTTTACACATTTTTATATACTAATACTATTTAAATTCTTACCCTTTTGTGTCCTATTCCCTTTGTTCTATCCTCTGTAGAATTCTATCAATTATGAAAGAGTGGGAGGTCCCACATTCCCCTTTAAATACTGCTTAGCACCTATTGTTAGAGAGATTTGCCTTGAGAAAGATTATAACCATAATCGAAATGCGTTGGTTGGTGCTTTGCAGTTTCTGACTTTGATCTGCATCCCATTTGGAACATTAGATCCACTTTAAATATTAGGACCCAAAGTCTCCTGTATTCTATAGTAACAAGCTTTTATTGACAATACCTTTGCGTATGTCACTGGATTTATTGTGAGTAATATTTCATTGGAATTTTATTTGCACCTAATAAATTGAATTGCACTATCAGTGCCTCTTCTTTGTCTTTCACATGCCGTCTATCCATTAATGTTGGAACGCTGAACGCTGAATGTAAAATGAGGCTTGGATTCAGAAGTGAGCGGTGAATCACTGCATGTTGTCTTAACATCCACGCGGCAGAGAATAGCGGGGACTAAACATCGGAAGAAACAGAGAAATTGTTTACCATGGTTTCCCTGCACAACAAACCGTAAGCTAGAATATCTTGTCTGCTTATGGTGAAAGTAGCGGCTGTGATAAACGGACTTGTTTGGAGGCTAAAGACTATACTGTAAAACCTATGAGATAAGGTGATCACATCACCTAGGTTGGTGATAATATATTAAGTATACAATCAGCAGCTGTTGGTGGGGGGAGTCTTACCCACTCTCCCAAAGAAACTGAAAAAACAAATGAATGAAATAAACCACAGCGCTAAGCCTAAAATAGGCTGGAATGACCAAAAAAGTTATGTGAAGTTATTTCATTCATTTGATTATACTGTAAAACCACCAGAAACTTGGTCATTTACAGTGGTTCCATGATAATTTAATCTTGGACTTTTTTCAATGTCTCCTTTAATATAGAAGGAAAAACAAATATTGTACCATACTAGGTTAAATAAATAGGTCAAATAGTTAGAACATTATGTCAAGATAATAGGGTGCAGAATATCACCCTTTAATTTAAGCAGGAACAAACAAGGACAAACTCTGTATATATCCACCTTGTATAGAGAACAGTGGATTACACAAATAGGGGAATTAAGGCGCACACCTATATATCAATAGAGCCAGGTACAAATGATACTATACAGACATGGGGTTTAAATTTAAAAGATCATTTTATTAACCATCTTTAAAATATAAAAAAAAGTGAAATATAAGATATTGAGTAAGCTGCTTTGTATTATGCAAATAATACATATATATATATATATATATATATATCATCTCTCAATAGGCTGTAGAAACGGAGTATTGTTTTAAACCAACAGAAGTAACTGGTAACAGATATCACTCAGGGGCTAGTAATACATAGATTGCAGATAAATAAATAATGACCTGAAGAGACAGTATTGTATAAGAGCAAAAAAGGCAACAAGATAAATAATGATGGAAAAGTAATAGGTAAAACTACCTATAATCAGTGAGGCAAGCTGTCCCTATATAAAAACTCACAGGCTCGCTTCCACCCTGTCGGGTTTATCTCTCCCTCCCTAGTCTGTCTACAAACATAATTTATATCAAAGCAGGCAAAAAAAATATATAATTGCAAAAAATAAGCCTCCTAATGGACTTGATGTCCATAATACTAGGTACAAAGAACTGGGTCCTTTGATGCGTTTCGCTGGTAGGATGACGGCTTTCTCAAAGGTAAGTGTGGTGAAGTGACTGCAGGTGTGATTTAAATAGTCCAATCATTCTGTGCCACGTATGTTTAAGGCATGCAATCAGACACCTGAGTTATTAAAAGCAAAATGGAAAGAAAGAGAGAAACAAGTAAAAATACAAATTGCACAAAGTATCTATGCATTGTTACATTGACAATATTATATATATTGTAGCTACAGTAAGTTTCCATTTTGATAGTTATATTTAGCCCATATAATAGACAGCAAACAATGTCCGTGAGGAGAGAAAACAAAATATCTCTCGAGTGTTTAGTTATAACAAATATATAAATAAAATCTACTGATTTATTTTATACATTATTAAATTGTTATTTATTGCACTATATCCCTGTTAATAATAATAGGGGGGATTTTTAACTAAACCACAACATATCAAGTACTTAATGACTGATTTATATGCAAGAGGAAATATTTAAAGGGGAAAGTACCCAGATTTTTCAATTTTATGCACTGCAAGATATTATGTAGAGTTAGATGTATAATACCTTGGCAAATATATCCTGCCTAGTAGATATTTAGCAAATTGTGGTTGCTGTCAAAAAGAGGAAGAAAAAAAGGGCATCAATGTCTATGTAGTGATATTCATACCTTGTATTATTTTATTATTCTTTCCAATCATTTCAGGATTGGGAGATACCATGACAATTTTCTTTAAATTTCATAATTATAGATACAAAGTTTTTACCCATAGTGTGTTAACTGTCGGAAGGCAGGTCTAACACAAATAGAGGAGAGCTGGTTACACATAAACACATAAATCTAATAGATGTTCAAAACATGGAAGATAAAGCCAATATAACCGGATTCTTATAACACTACAGAGAAAAAAAACAAAGGAAACCAATCATTCATATATCTATGTCTGCACAGGTATAGTGTATCAGCCTGGACTTTTTTGAGCAAAAAAGGGAAATCAAACTAATACCAGACAAAAGCAGGAAAGGGAAATTTTTATGGTTCTTCAAAGAAAAGAGGTATATGTGATGTTCTCATTGAGGCCATACGGGTATACAGAGTTCAACAGAAAAATCCATTGTGTTTCTTTTTGTAACAAAAAGCGATTCAAGTCTACTCCCCTTAGGTCCGGAGTCAATTTTTCAATCACAAATGCCTTAAGATTCTTAGGATTGGCATTGTGATAAGTCAAGTAGTGTCTGGCTACTGGTGTTAAAATCTTAAATCTAAGTTTGTTATTGGGTGCATTGCAAATTGATCTAAAATGTTCTGAGAGTCTTTGTTTTAGTGGACGAAAGGTTTTGCCTATGTATCTTAGACCACAATCACAGACTAGGCAATAAATGACCCAGTTGATGTTGCAATTAGCATAAAAGCATAATAGATGGGATTTCTGGAAGCAATCCCGTATATCTGCTACTTTCAGGATGTGGCAACATACATTGCAGTTTCCGCATGGGAATGAGCCAAAATATTTATCAGGGGTCTTTCTTTTGGAGACAAAATAATTGTTAACAAGTAAATTATTTAGGTTACGAGAACTGCGCCACCACATAGATACAGATCGACCAAGAGTGGAATTCAAGATTTCATTAGTTTTAACAACAGGTAGGTGTTTATTTAGAATATTGGTAATAAGACTCGATTGCTGACAAAAGTTAGTAATAAAACGAATCTTGGGACTACCTGTCTGTATCTTCTTTTTTGGAAAAATTAAGCTCTCATGGCTAGTTTTAAGGCATTATGGTAGGCTTTAGTTAATGCCTTTGGCCTATATCCTCGTTGTAATAGTCTTGTTTGCAATTCCTTGGCTCTTTATTTAAACTGAGACAAAGTTGAACAGTTGCAGCGCAGCCTAAGGTATTCTCCCTTCGGTATATCAGAGATGACATTCGTATGGTGGCTACTAGTACTGTGTAAAATGGAATTTGTAGTGGTGGCTTTCCGATACAGATTCATTTACATATATGGTGACATCTAATAAATCCACCCTATCCAAACTTTTGGTCATGGTGAATTTTAGATTTAATTATTTACATTTAGAAGATCAAAAAATTCATCCAATAGGGTGGCATCTCCCTGCCAAATTATAAAGATATCATCGATGTAGCGGAGCTACATGAGAACATATGAGGTCCATGCCTCATGCTACTCCGCAAACACCACAAATTGCTCCCACCATCCAAGAAAAAGGTTAGCGAACTATGGGGCACAAGCTGTCCCCATCGCCGTTCCCCACAGCTGTAAATAAAAATTCCCATCAAATAGGAAGTAATTCCGGGTCAACACAAAATTAAGCAGCTGTAATACAAAATCATTATGTGGGTCAAGTGTGGAAGTTTTCAGAAAATATTCCACTGCGTGGAGGCCATCTTTGTGATTTATCCTGGTGTAAAAGGCCTCCATGTCCAAAGTGACCAACCATGTATTAGGGTCTATATAAACATCATGTATGTGGATAAGCAGATCTGTGGTGTCCCTGATATAGAATGGCAATGATAATACAAAGGGTCGTAGGAACAAATCCACATAGTGGCTGGCTTTTTCGGTCAAGGAATTAATACCCGATACTATGGGCCGTCCAGGTGGGATGTCCGACCTTTTGTGTATTTTTGGGAATAGATAGAAAGATGCCACACAGGGATGTAAAACAGTGAGAAATTTCTTATTTTTCTCAGAAATAATGTTTTCTTGTCTTGCATTTTCAATCATTCTCTTGTATGTACTATGTATGATTGATTTTACTATGTATGTAAAATCATCCGTTGGGTTGGAAAATGGCTTACAATAACAAAGGGTGTCATGTTTCTTTGGGCCACAGTATAACATTGCCACATTTATCAGATGGTTTTACCAATATGTCTGTCCAATTTTGGATTTCTTTTAAGGCCTGTCTCTCTTTGAAGCTAATATTAGATGGAAAATCAGTCACTTGATTTACAAGCAAGTGTAAATCCCTTTCCTATTGTCACACATCGCGGTCGCAAGCACCGCACTTACCCGCTCCGGCTGGCCGCATCTCTCTCCCGGCGGTCCCGTGGTCCAGGGTCACGGAAACTGTCACTAACATAGTGACAGTCTCCAATACTCACCAGCCTGGACCACTACATCTTCTCCCGGCGTACCCACATGGAGTTCTGGCGCCAAGGGCCGCAGAGCTCCGGATTATGGGCGCAGCCATCTTACTTCTGCCATGTGACTCTGAAGCACCAATGAGAACTCACCTGTTCCAGTCCTCCAGCCAATCTATTTAAATGCTGTACACCTTTTCATTGTTTCCAGAACAACTTGTTCATCCAAGGTGCCTGGTTCTCCTGTGATTCTGGTAAATTCTGATTCTGGTGATTCCTGTTCCTGGCTTATTATGCTCCTAGCCTGATCTTGGTGAATCCTGATCCAGTCTTGATCCTGGTCACTCCTGATCCAGTTCTGATCCTGATCCAGTCTGGTCCTGCAAGCATTCCAGTCCGGTCCTGTTTGCACTCCAGTCCGGTCCTGCCAGCATTCCAGTCCGGTCCTGTCTGCACTCCAGTCCGGTCCTGCCTGCACTCCAGTCCGGTTCTGTTTGCACTCCAGTCCGGTCCTGTCTGCACTCCAGTCCGGTTCTGCCTGCACTCCAGCCGGTTCAAGCCATCCAGCCCAGCTAACCCAAACATTCTGCTCCAGCTGACTCTCACCATCTGCTCCAGTTGCATCAAGCCATCCGGTTAGCCATCTCAAGCCTTTTGGTTCAGCTGACTCTCACCATCCAGTCCAGCTGCCTCGAGCCATCCGGTCCAGCTAACCCAAGCCATCTGCTCCAGCTGACTCTCACCATCCGGTCCAGCTGCCTCGAGCCATCCGGTTAGCCATCTCAAGCCTTCTGGTTCAGCTGATTCTCACCATCCAGCTGCCTCAAGCCATCCGGCCCAGCTGACTCTCACCACCCGGTCCAGTTGCCTCAAGCCATCCGGCCCAGTTGACTTTAAATAGCGGCTCAGCTCATCAGAGCCTTCCGGATCCATTTGCCTAACAGTCAACCCAACCAAAGACTCTTGAACTATACTTTACTTATTTCATTGTATATGAGCAAGTCAACCATTAAACCTGGTAGTTCTATTTTCAACCAGTTCAGTCATCTTTGCCCCTGAATTCCGTGACAGGTCCACCAACCTCTGAATCCGTGACACCTATCTGATCACCAGTGCCTATACCCAGTTTTTACATGTTTACATGAACTATACTTGCATTGTTAATCATCATATCACACTTTACCAGTAAATTAAAAAGACAAGTCTCCTACCAGTTATTAGTAAATACCCTTCTGTGGCTGTATATCTATAATTGATCTCAAGAGTTTATGCAGAATTTTATGGCCCAATAGAATTTTATGTCATCTATATATTAAACCTTGAGGTGATTGTGTTCAGGAACATGAAAATGTCCCTGTCTGTGTAATGTGTTGTGTTATCTGTGCCATAATCATTTTACTAATCTTCATGTAAAAAATAAAATCATTTTTTAAAGAACTAAAATGTGAGATATGGAAATACCGTCCTATACCATCCTATGTGCTCTGCCCAGTGATTATATAATGTGAGATATGGATATACCATCCTATACCATCCTATGTGCTCTGCCCAGTGATCATATAATGTGAGATATGGAAATATCATCCTATACCATCCTATGTGCTCTGCCCAGTAATTATATAATGTGAGATATGGAAATACCATCCTATACCATCCTATGTGCTCTGCCCAGTGATGATATAATGTGAGATATGGAAATACCATCCTATACCATCCTATGTGCTCTGCCCAGTGATGATATAATGTGAGATATGGAAATACCATCCTATACCATCCTATGTGCTCTGCCCAGTGATGATATAATGTGAGATATGGAAATACCATCCTATACCATCCTATGTGCTCTGCCCAGTGATGATATAATGTGAGATATGGAAATACCATCCTATACCATCCTATGTGCTCTGCCCAGTGATGATATAATGTGAGATATGGAAATACCATCCTATACCATCCTATGTGCTCTGCCCAGTGATGATATAATGTGAGATATGGAAATACCATCCTATACCATCCTATGTGCTCTGCCCAGTGATGATATAATGTGAGATATGGAAATACCATCCTATACCATCCTATGTGCTCTGCCCAGTGATGATATAATGTGAGATATGGAAATACCATCCTATACCATCCTATGTGCTCTGCCCAGTGATGATATAATGTGAGATATGGAAATACCATCCTATACCATCCTATGTGCTCTGCCCAGTGATGATATAATGTGAGATATGGAAATACCATCCTATACCATCCTATGTGCTCTGCCCAGTGATGATATAATGTGAGATATGGAAATACCATCCTATACCATCCTATGTGCTCTGCCCAGTGATGATATAATGTGAGATATGGAAATACCATCCTATACCATCCTATGTGCTCTGCCCAGTGATGATATAATGTGAGATATGGAAATACCATCCTATACCATCCTATGTGCTCTGCCCAGTGATGATATAATGTGAGATATGGAAATACCATCCTATACCATCCTATGTGCTCTGCCCAGTGATGATATAATGTGAGATATGGAAATACCATCCTATACCATCCTATGTGCTCTGCCCAGTGATGATATAATGTGAGATATGGAAATACCATCCTATACCATCCTATGTGCTCTGCCCAGTGATGATATAATGTGAGATATGGAAATACCATCCTATACCATCCTATGTGCTCTGCCCAGTGATGATATAATGTGAGATATGGAAATACCATCCTATACCATCCTATGTGCTCTGCCCAGTGATGATATAATGTGAGATATGGAAATACCATCCTATACCATCCTATGTGCTCTGCCCAGTGATGATATAATGTGAGATATGGAAATACCATCCTATACCATCCTATGTGCTCTGCCCAGTGATGATATAATGTGAGATATGGAAATACCATCCTATACCATCCTATGTGCTCTGCCCAGTGATGATATAATGTGAGATATGGAAATACCATCCTATACCATCCTATGTGCTCTGCCCAGTGATGATATAATGTGAGATATGGAAATACCATCCTATACCATCCTATGTGCTCTGCCCAGTGATGATATAATGTGAGATATGGAAATACCATCCTATACCATCCTATGTGCTCTGCCCAGTGATGATATAATGTGAGATATGGAAATACCATCCTATACCATCCTATGTGCTCTGCCCAGTGATGATATAATGTGAGATATGGAAATACCATCCTATACCATCCTATGTGCTCTGCCCAGTGATGATATAATGTGAGATATGGAAATACCATCCTATACCATCCTATGTGCTCTGCCCAGTGATGATATAATGTGAGATATGGAAATACCATCCTATACCATCCTATGTGCTCTGCCCAGTGATGATATAATGTGAGATATGGAAATACCATCCTATACCATCCTATGTGCTCTGCCCAGTGATGATATAATGTGAGATATGGAAATACCATCCTATACCATCCTATGTGCTCTGCCCAGTGATGATATAATGTGAGATATGGAAATACCATCCTATACCATCCTATGTGCTCTGCCCAGTGATGATATAATGTGAGATATGGAAATACCATCCTATACCATCCTATGTGCTCTGCCCAGTGATGATATAATGTGAGATATGGAAATACCATCCTATACCATCCTATGTGCTCTGCCCAGTGATGATATAATGTGAGATATGGAAATACCATCCTATACCATCCTATGTGCTCTGCCCAGTGATGATATAATGTGAGATATGGAAATACCATCCTATACCATCCTATGTGCTCTGCCCAGTGATGATATAATGTGAGATATGGAAATACCATCCTATACCATCCTATGTGCTCTGCCCAGTGATGATATAATGTGAGATATGGAAATACCATCCTATACCATCCTATGTGCTCTGCCCAGTGATGATATAATGTGAGATATGGAAATACCATCCTATACCATCCTATGTGCTCTGCCCAGTGATGATATAATGTGAGATATGGAAATACCATCCTATACCATCCTATGTGCTCTGCCCAGTGATGATATAATGTGAGATATGGAAATACCATCCTATACCATCCTATGTGCTCTGCCCAGTGATGATATAATGTGAGATATGGAAATACCATCCTATACCATCCTATGTGCTCTGCCCAGTGATGATATAATGTGAGATATGGAAATACCATCCTATACCATCCTATGTGCTCTGCCCAGTGATGATATAATGTGAGATATGGAAATACCATCCTATACCATCCTATGTGCTCTGCCCAGTGATGATATAATGTGAGATATGGAAATACCATCCTATACCATCCTATGTGCTCTGCCCAGTGATGATATAATGTGAGATATGGAAATACCATCCTATACCATCCTATGTGCTCTGCCCAGTGATGATATAATGTGAGATATGGAAATACCATCCTATACCATCCTATGTGCTCTGCCCAGTGATGATATAATGTGAGATATGGAAATACCATCCTATACCATCCTATGTGCTCTGCCCAGTGATGATATAATGTGAGATATGGAAATACCATCCTATACCATCCTATGTGCTCTGCCCAGTGATGATATAATGTGAGATATGGAAATACCATCCTATACCATCCTATGTGCTCTGCCCAGTGATGATATAATGTGAGATATGGAAATACCATCCTATACCATCCTATGTGCTCTGCCCAGTGATGATATAATGTGAGATATGGAAATACCATCCTATACCATCCTATGTGCTCTGCCCAGTGATGATATAATGTGAGATATGGA
Organism: Limnodynastes dumerilii; assembly: GCA_011038615.1. NCBI lineage: Eukaryota > Metazoa > Chordata > Amphibia > Anura > Limnodynastidae > Limnodynastes > Limnodynastes dumerilii. The sequence goes on from WWET01005883.1 coordinate 32,001, forward strand.
AATACCATCCTATACCATCCTATGTGCTCTGTCTCTCATGTCTGTCTGTCTCTCTGTCTCTCATGTCTGTCTGTCTCTCTGTCTCTCATGTCTGTCTGTCTGTCTGTCTCTCTGTCTCTCATGTCTCTCTGTCTCTCATGTCTGTCTGTCTCTCTGTCTTTCTGTCTCTCATGTCTGTCTGTCTCTCTGTCTCTCATGTCTGTCTGTCTCTCTGTCTCTCTGTCTCTCATGTCTGTCTGTCAGTCTGTCTCTCAGTCTGTCTGTCAGTCTGTCTCTCAGTCTCTCAGTCTGTCTCTCAGTCTGTCTCTCAGTCTCTCTCTCAGTCTGTCTGTCTGTCTGTCTGTCTGTCTGTCTGTCTGTCTCTCAGTCTGTCTCTCAGTCTGTCTGTCTGTCTGTCTCTCAGTGTGTCTCTCAGTCTGTCTCTCAGTCTGTCTCTCAGTCTGTCTCTCAGTCAGTCTGTCTGTCTGTCTCTCAGTCAGTCTGTCTGTCTGTCTCTCAGTCAGTCAGTCAGTCTGTCTGTCTCTCAGTCAGTCAGTCTGTCTGTCTCTCAGTCAGTCAGTCTGTCTACAATGTAATTTGTGGAGGTTCTGATTACTGTGAGTGCTTGTGGTGGAATAATTTCAGAGAACAACAGCAAACAAAAGGGTAAGAAATTGGTGATTGGGGGTCAGCTCTATGGACTGACTATCTATCTATCTATCTATCTATCTATCTATCTATCTATCTATCTATCTATCTATCTATCTATCTATCTCATATCTATCTATCTCATATCTATCTATCTATGTACCATGTAATGTTGAATGTAAATGGAGGTTCTGGTTACTGTAAACGTTTGTGCCGGAATAATGTTAGATCACAACAGCAAACAAAAGGGACAGCAATTGGTTATACAGACATATCAGCACCACTGAGAACCTGTGTTATGTGTTGCATGACCGTGAACTAACATTTCTTTTATGCAGTCTCATCATTAACCTGCCAGTCGGCCACCAGCTCATACCTATCAATGCTTACAGGATAACCAGCTGAGCAGAGTCCTTGTTCTGTCAATGCTGAGGTCTTAGCACTAACAGTTCTGTTGATTCTCTTTTTAATTGTGTTTCCTCTCTCTAGATTGAATTGATCCCTAATACATTGATAGAAGGCCGTGGTATTGACTTTTTGGTGGATTGCTCTATGCCAGTATATTAACTCTTCCAATATTAAATATGGCAGTCTATTCATATATTAGATGCTTATTTGTAATTTTGTATGTAATTCTTTTCGAACATAAAATAGTTTTTGTATGTAACAAATTTCACATAAAATAAATCTTTTAGCCATTTAGCAGTTTTGAAGACTCTTCAGCTTTATTTAAGGTGTTTTGCGCCCTAAGTGACCCTAGCCTGGTATATAAGACATTGTTCTTCTATCTAATAGATTTTTTTTTTGGCTCTATTTTTGTATGTTCCACTCCGCTCATCCCCTTGCTTTTCAGAGCTGACATTTAGCCAGATCTGTGACAACTGTGAGAGCCAGCGCCGGTCCACAATACAGTGGCGCCTGCCTGTGCTGTAGGTAGTTGCTAGATCCAAGTGGGCTAAAGAACCTCTGCTGTTTGACTAAAACACTGCTCCTGGTTATGTAGAGACACCAATACCATTGGTCGTCAGCAACTTTTACTTAAAGCACTGCAAAAAAACTAGTGATACCGATCAGTCTGCATGACTGAGAACCAGCATTTCATGTCATGCATCCTCATCACACCTGTTAGCCACCAGCTCATGGCTGGCAATACTTACAGGATGACCAAGTGAGCAAATGTTCTGATAATGTTGAGTTGTGGTTCCGAGCACTAAGAGTTTTGATTTTATTTTTGTATTTTTTTCCTCTCTCTAGATTGAATGGACTCATATTACGGAGATACAAGGCACGGTTATTGTCATTTGGTGAATCGCTGTATACCGGTTTATCACGTCCTCCATTCAATTCATATAGCGGGTGCTTGTTTAATCAGGACAAATCAAGGTGCATTTCTTCAACAGTTGGAATTCTTTTTTGACATTGACACAGTTTTTTGTTAAATAAAACATATTAAAAGTGACATATCAGTCCTTAATGAAATATAAAAATATAAAGTATTTACAAAGACAGATAAAATACTCTCTAATATATAAATCCAGGTGACACATTTCAGAGTTTAATTCTTTGGCTATTATGGACCTTGGTAACAGGACTCTGGCCACTGAAGTCATTCTCCTTGGTTTTTCCGAGGACATTCGTGTGAATATTGTCCTCCTCCTGGTGTTTCTTCTGATCTATTTAGTGACCGTAGTTGGGAATATCTTCATGATCTGTGTAATAATAATCAGCCCTCACTTGCACACCCCAATGTACTTTTTCCTTTGCAATTTATCTTTTGTAGACTTATCTTATTCATCATTAACTGTTCCCAAATTGCTGGTGGATCTCATTACTGGTGATAAAAGAACTTCCATTCTTAATTGTTTCATTCAACTCAATCTTGGCAGTTTTATAGCAAGCTCAGAAAGCCTCACACTTGTTGTTATGGCTTACGACCGGTATGTTGCTATTTGTAAACCCCTCTACTACCATGTTCTAATGAGGTGGAGTGTGTGTTATTGGTTACTAGCCTTCATGTGGCTATTATGTTTTATGGCCACGGTGGTACCGACTGTTGCTATGCCAATAAGACTATGCAATCCCAACCAGATAAATCATTTCTTCTGTGAAGTTCTTGCAGTTATAAAGCTGTCGTGTGATGATATCACCAAGAGCGAGTTTGCAGTGTTCTACATTAGTTTTATTTCCATTCTTCTTCCCTTTCTGTTTATTTTACTGACATATGTTTTTATTATAACTTCTGTATTAAAGTTTCGCTCCGCAGAAAGGTCTAAGGCTTTTTCCACATGCACGTCCCATGTGATCATGGTGGTTCTGGTCTTTGGCACAGCCATGATCATGTACCTTGGTCCCTCATCCCAGTACTCATCCAGTCAAGGGAAGTACTTTGCAGTCTTTTATAATATTATAATTCCAATGTTAAATCCCCTTAATTATAGTCTTAAAAACAGAGAAGTCCAAAAAATATTCTTACGAAAAGTCAAGAATTAAACATTATACCATTGGGGATCTAGGAAAATGAATTTGCTCCATCTGTAAACGTCTAAAAATAAATATGAGTGCAGTTTACATTGTATATAAGACTTAGTTGCCAGTTTATTAAGTGACCGACGGAACACAGGCCATTCAAGCAGTTGATTCTGGACCTTCTTTTTCACTTGGAGGGAAACAGCGGTGACCGCTTCATATATTGCTTCATGGGATCCTAAATGTGAACTGAACTGGTAAACTCCTTTTATTTCTCATCATTGAAACACCTTTACTGACTTTATTCAGGGAATATTATTCCATCTTTAATTATTGGTGCTTCAATTACTAGCATAATAGTGAAGTAGTGAAGTCATACAACTGCACCCAGATAATTTTTATTCATATGTTTTTATACTGTTGTTTTTGTGTGCTGGTGTTTGATATTATATATTGATTATATATACTTTAAGCATTACCCATCACTTTCTATGTAAATTATTTCAGCCATTCTGAGTGTTGCTTATATCTTCTAATATATTTGTAAACTCTACTTTGCATAGCGCTGTGAGAAATATATCACCGACCAGCACATCAAATAAAGCTACAGTAGTCACTATGGGCCGTATTCAGAACTCCGGCCTCATTGCATATAAGGCCGGAGTTTTCCGCTATGATGTACTGTGCATGCACAGTAATTCTGAAACGTAATCTACGTTGCATGTTGCAATGTAGATTGCGTATACGCGGTCTTTAAGACTCCGGCCTTATATGCAATGAGGCTGGAGTTCTGAATACGGCCCTATATTCTTTATTCTTTATTGACTTTGCACTCTACAAGTGATAGTATATTTTTTGTACTCTAGGTGCGTACTGTATCTGCCGCCAAGTTTATTAT
>WWET01005883.1:36749-48342 GCA_011038615.1 Limnodynastes dumerilii
CATACCTCACATGGAGATTCCCAGGTCTCCCAAACTGCCACTCTGAGACCGCACCCCCTCTCAGCTGCAATCTGTCTCAGAGTGGCAGTTTGGGAGACCTTTAGAATAATTAAGGATGGCTATCGTGACAACAGGGTTTACTCTTGGGTGAACAATCCTACATTTTCATACTCACGGTCCACACCACGTTGGAGGAATAATACTACTTCAAATCAATTACACACAGAGGGGGATTCAACTAGCTCAATCAGTGACTCAAAAGGCCCTAACAACAGAGGCCGGAGACAGTCACCGGTATCTTTTTTTTGAGAGGACATAGGCACCCACAGCCGTTTCAAAAAACAAGGCGTAGAGCCGGGAGGAGACACTGGAGGACCTACAGGTTCACAAAAAATACAGAACAAGAAACAGTAATTTACAATTTCAATTGACTAAGGATGAGATGGCAGTTCTCACGAAAGGGTTATCATTTATTGAAACTCAAAAGCTGAATCTATTCCAGTTAGAAATTTAAGAGTTATTTAAATTTCAAAGACTATTTTTTTGATAAGACCCATACCAGTGACCCTCAGACTTCTGAGACCGAAGTATCTAATACATTTAGGGTTAAATCCAAATTCGACCCCCCTGCATCAAATCCTTCAATTGATACCTTCATGAGGTTGGTCAAGCGCAACATTTCACGGGACGCAGCTAAACACATTCAGAAATAATCAAATCTTTTGATGGCTGAGAAAACAGCACTTTCTTCACTACATAATAATGACAACATCAGTATACTCCTTGCCGATAAAGGTGGGGCGTTTGTGGTGATTGATCAAATGGACTACGTGAATGAAGTTATGTGTCAACTAATGGAGGAGAAACACTACAAACGTTCAACTCATGATCCCACCAGTGAATATAAAAGACATTTGGATTTATTACTTAAGGATGCAACTATTTCTGGCATTATCAATACTGAGAATGCCAGATTTTGGAAACAGGACTTTCCAATTATTTTAGTGATTTATTGTTTATTGAAGGTGCACGAGACCTTGGTCAAACCACCTGGGTGCCCAGTTATTTCCTCTAGAGGCTCTTTGACACAAACTCTCTCCCAGTACGTGGATTATTTTTTGAAGCCACTTGTTAGAGAAACCGCTACTTATGTTAAAGACACAACTGATTTTCTTTTAAAATTGAAACAGGTTACCCATCTGGCGGGTAGTGTGATACTGGTGACCTTAGATGTTACCATTCTATACACGTATATCCCTCATCAGGAGCGTATTGAGGTGATAGATCTACTAGTTATGAGGGGCCTTCCCCATCATTCTTTTTATAAATGGTTGACTTTATTTTGAGTCACAATTATTTTCTTTTTCAGAATGCATTTTATTTACAGTTGTCTGGTACCGTCATGGGGTCCAATATGCCCCCGTCATATGCAAACTTATTTATGAATTACTACAAAAATTAGTTTATTTTACATGATGACACTTTTTCTAAATGTATTCATTTTTTCGTTAGATTTATGACAATTTATAGACGATTTGTTTTTGCTGTGGAGCAGCACCACTTTGGACCTGTTGACATTTGTTGAATAGCTAAACCACCTTGACTCACCGATCAGGTTCACTATTAACTATGATCATAATAGTATTGCCTTTCTTGATGTTGTTGTCTCTCAGACCCCAAATGGCTTTAATACCTCCCTTTTTAGAAAGGTTACTGACAATAATACCCTCTTGAGTGCTTTGAGTTTTCACCCTAGACCAGGGGTAGGCAATTAATTTCTATAGGGGGCCACATGAAAAATCTGAACTGTGTTGGAGGGCCGAACCAATGATAACTTGAACTTAATTATGCTCAATATTAATTTTCTCCCATTATAAAAAGCAGCAAATAATATATTTTGATCAGATGGTAATCAGAAGTTTAATAATATTCTGTAAATATTTGTGTAAATTTATTAATTAGGGTGTAGGTCAAAGAGGACTCACCCTGGATGACGCTCTGACGGGATCTCTAAAGTTTAAGCAGGAAGTGACAGGGCAAAGCTGTCTCCCACGGGATACACGTCATCAGGCGCTGTTTGCTAGGGACCCAGGGGGCTGGGTGACTGCCCGTGCACTGCGGCTCTGTAGCTTGCTAATCGCGGGCAGCCACTGGGCCTTAATTGTTATGCTGCATCGCAGGGTCTTTGTAACCTAGCGATACAGCACAGTGTGTGGTGCAGGGAGCCTGTGGGCGGAGAGCCGCGAGTGCCGTGTGCATGAGATTAAGGGGGGGAACCGTGTGACTGGAATAAATACATGGGCCGGACAGGGATGGGCCAAAGGGCCGTATGAGGCCCGCAGCCGTACATTGCCCAGGTCTGCCCTAGACCCTTGAAAACAGGTTTACTGTTTTCACAAATGGACAGACTTGTTCGTATTACATCAGATAAGGCCCAGTTGGGGTGGGCACTTAAGGAGATGGGAGATAGATTTCTTGCCTGAGACTATCATAAATCAGATGTAGATAAGGCTATTACATGTTGTTTGACAATGGACAGAGACAGGGCATTGCATGAGAGCAGCACTAAGTCTGCTGACCAGCGACTAGTGTTTTGCCCTACGTTCTCCACCTTGTCACCTGTCATTCGTTCTGCTCTTTTGGCTCACTGGCATATTTTAGAGTCTGACCATAGACTAGAAGCCGTCACACATTTACCTCCCTTGATGAACTTTCATAGGGGTCAAAAATTCATGACTTATTAGTCACTTAATAAAACCGGGTGTTTCTAAAAATTGGCTTACCCGAACTAAGGGGGTTTACAAGTGCAATGGTTGCACTAACTTTCGGTATTTATTGACCGGTGACTCCTTTTTCAACTAGGTGACTAATTTCAGATACCAGATCCATCATCTATTAAATTGTGAAAGTAGGTTTATAGTTTATGCTGTTGTCTGTTCTTTTGCTCTCATATATATTGGTAAGACTACAAGAATGTTAAAGGAGCGCATTGCTGCTCATAGTTCGTCTATTAAAAAAGCTTTCTTGATCTTTGACAGTAAGACATCACCAGTGGCCCGCCACTTTATGAAGTGTGGCCATCAATTGAAAGATTTTCACTGCATGCCCTTGGACCAGATACCACCGCTGTGGAGAGGCGGGGACAGGGAGAGACTACTCCTTCAGTTAGAAGCAAAGCTTATTTTTTAACTCTAGTCATTGGCTCCCAAAGGACTTAATGAGGAGCTCAATTACTCCTGTTTCCTATAGTCTATTGATATGTGAAGATTTCTTTGTATATATTGTGCTTGATATAAAATTCTGTTACATTGCCCTTCTATGTAATTGTATAACCATTTTGTATGTTTATGCCTGTGTATACATGGGCTATCTGATTTAGTATTTAATAGAGGGTTTTCTTAACAACTTGGGGGTATAGGAAGTTCTATGTCCTTTATTTATTTGTTTATTTTCTATTTTCTTTTCCTTTGTATATTGTGCCTGCTCTACTGATACCGGCAAAAAAAATTACCAGCAATTTAAAATTCCTCCCGCTAAGCAACAATAACTACTGACAGCTAGAATCCCGACTGACTTCATGGAACAACAACGAGGCAGGGCATGCTGATGCTTGTAGTGCTACAGACATCAACATGCCCTATCATCCTGTGCCGGGAGCGGTGTCTCAACGTCCTCATTAATGTCACCAATTACTGCCAATAACACAGTATAGATGTATCATTAACGCCAACATTGCCCCAAACATGTCACCAATAAAACATGTCACCAATTACTGCCGATAACACAGTATAGATGTATCATTAACGCCAACAATGCCCCAAAAATGTCACCAATAAAAAATGTCACCAATAAAAAATGCCACCAATAGCTGCCGATAACACCTCAAAAATGAGAAATGTGAGTACAGTCTCTTGAAGTGTTAATGAATTGCTGTTGACACTTTTAACAAGGTAATTGTTGTGGACTAGATCGCAACAAAAGTATTGTTATGTCAGGTCTTGCTTAGCGGGAGTTATTTTAAATCGCCGGTAATTTTTTTTTGCCGGTATTTTTTATGTCGGGATTTTCAGTGTTGCCGGTAATTTTTTTTGCCGGTATTTTTTATGTGTCGGAATTTTCAGTGACGGTATTTTAAATTGCCGGTAATTAATTTGGCCGGTATTTTCTATGTGTCTGGATTTTCAGTGCCGGAATTTTTACCGCCGAGAAATACTACCAGACCCGGCTGGACATATAGATATTTTTGCACCAAGCACTTTATTTTGGGAAAGAATAGTTATGGAATATTTCCAATATTCATTTTATGTTGATGTAAAAGGAGTATTAATGAATTAATAGGTTGCACTCTGTCCATGTTTAAATAGATTCACTCAGAATATTATATAAAGATTATTATAGGTACACACCATGCATGAGTACTATATAGTTTTTTAGCAGAAGTTAGAATCCATCTTAATTTACTGTTAAAATTTATTAGGTAAAATATACACTTTAATTTAATATATTAGAGTATTAGATAATCTTTAAGTAGTGGCTAACGCCCATCCTCACCTACATCACCTAGGTTGCGCCATCCCATACCCATTCACTATATATGTCCAGCATTTATATATATATATATATGGAATACAGGGGAGGTCTGCTCAATTGTCCAATAGTATGTCCAGCAGTCAGGTCTTAGCTTATATCAGAGCCACAATCCATGCACTAGAGCAATTGTCCAAAACAAATGCCCGCAGCTGTCCTTAATAACCGGCTGATCCTATCCAGCCAAAATGTGCAAACACTAGGGAAGAGGAAAAATAAGGAGCGCTTGATAGGAGCCGAGGAGAGCATAGTGCAGGCATAGAGGAGGAGAGCATAGTGCAGGCATAGAGGAGCCGAGGAGAGCATAGTGCAGGTATAGAGGAGGAGAGCATAGTGCAGGTATGCTCTCTGCACATTTCAGTACATAAAAAAAGAAATAAAGGTGATTTGGCAACATTGGGAATATGATTAGGAGGGAGACAACACAGGAGGAGATGATGGGGAAGGGGGACAACACAGGAGGTGATGGAGAGGGGGATTATTGTATAATCTTTAAGTAGTGGCTAACGCCCATCCTCACCTACATCACCTAGGTTGCACCATCCCATACACATTCACTATATATGTCCAGCATATTTATATATATATCAGTAGTAAATGCTGGACACATATACAAGGGGTGGTAATAAAGGTTGGATATTCAAGGGACAGAAATGGAGGCTGGACACATAACCAAGAGGCAGAAATGGAGGCTACACACATAACAAAGAAGCAGAAATATATAACCAAGATGCAAAAAAATCGTGGCTGGACCCAAAAACAAGATGCAGAAATCGTGTCTGGACACATATACAAGAGACAGAATGGATGTCTGGAGACATATGCAAGGAGCACAAATAAGTATCTGGGCATATCAATGGGGCAAAAATTTCTGGGCACATAGAAGGGACAGAAATGGAGTCTGGGCACATAAACAGGGTGCAGACCGGAGAGCAGACACATATGCAAGACAGCAGAAGTTGGAGGCTGCGCACATGTTAGGGGCAGAAATGGATATCTGGTTATAAATATAGGGGGAAGAAATGGATAGCAGACATGTAAGGGGAACACAGGATGGCTGGAAGCACGCAGGGGAAAGAAAATATGTATTGTATGGCAGTAGCTAAGATGCAGTCTGTATTGTGTGGCAGTAATTAAGATGTCATTTCTATTGCATACGTAATCTTTGTATGGTGGTTACTAGTATGTGTCTGTCTTGTAAGTATATCAGTGGGATACTTACTGGGTCATTATAACTGTGATATTGTATAATACATGCTTGTCAGTCTGTGGGTGCAGCTGATGCCATAGTATATTTGCAGGGTTCAGTGTTACAACTATCCTGACCCTTTAACTATGTGATGGATCCCAATCACAGTATTCTCCTGGTGCCCCCCATGCCCCAGTCTAAACTTGCCTGTGGAATTACATTGTTTTACATGAAAGACATGCTTACTTTTGATATCAGTTCTGTCTGTGTATGAACTATATGGCCTCAGTAGACCACTAGGGAGGCAGTCGTAAAACACACGATGGTGGTGCGGCATCCTATAGACTGAATCAGCATTGAAATATTGTTAATCCTAAGGACATGCCATTAACTCATGGGCCGCTGCTGTGGGCTTGCCCCCCAGGCTAAAGTTTGCCAGCTAGCCCCTGGATGCTCTGGAGGCCTGGCACGCACGCACGCTTAGCGGGTTGCCTGGTTACCTCAGCGGCCGTGGACACGGGCAGTCGCACCGCTCATAGTGTCAGTGGTTAGTCGACAGCGCCTGTGTTTGGAACCATGCGGCTGGCGGTTACTTACCACAGGTGAGCAATTAGGCTTATATAAGCCGTGTCTGTTTGGTGTGGAGTACTTTTTCACTTTACTGATACATGCTGCACTGAACTAGAGAGAGAGAGAGAGAGAGAGAGAGAGATGGCACTCTCAAGATCCAATAGAAACTTGCTCCGGTGTCCAGCTGGGGAAAGTAGGCATAGTGGAACAGAAGCGGCACTCAGGAGACTGATAATAGTATTAGATTAAACAAATTTAATCCATAAATGTATGTACAATCATCGATGTTTCAGTGGCACTTAGCCACTTTCATCAGGATAACCAAACACACTGTGAACTATACCAACATATATAGACAAGAAAACTTACCCCAAATTGCAGAGCAAGCATGGAGTCTGCGACTGAGACAGCGACACCCACATCAGTCTGGTCGCCCACGAGATGCGTCACGGGAGCTTGGACTGTAACCGCCCCTTGTTGCCAACGTTACCTGAACGCCAGGAGACGCAGCCACGTGGAGACGTCACAACCGCACCCCTTGTCAGCATTCCTGGGTTGCCAGGTAACCGTGACGCCAAAGCTCAGTGTATAGAAGCGATCAGCTGCCTGGGGGTAAAACACACCAAAAATAAAGACAAATGACACTAGCATATCGAAAAACTAAATAAGCAAAGAACAAGCAGAATATAAAAGAAAAATAAAGAATAATAAAAAGATTAAAGTAAGTCAGGAAAAGCAATTGAGCCACAAGAGGATATAGGCATGACATAAAGGAAGTTATAAGTAACAATTAAGGGGTAAGAATTCGTTAAGTCCATGGGGGAAACACAATCCAGTTTAAAGATCCATCTTGATTCAACGTGGAGCAGATAATTTTTCCTGTCACCTCCTCTGGAGGATGTGGTCTATAATTTTACATATATGAAGAATACAATGTAGCAAGGCATACTGAATCACACTTACTTGTTCAGAAGTAATTCGGACACAAGGCAAGAAGTCCAACGTCCTAACAAGACTCAATAGTTTGTATACTAGATCTTCGCAATAGCAGACGGCAGCTCCCCTTCAAATGCACTGCTCCCAGACCGGTAGGAGCACGATCTAAAACAATAAATGGAAAATGGTGCAGTATCTTCTATTGCAAAGATAAAAGCTTCAAAAGAGTAGATAAAGATGTGTACCATATAGTATTGAATCAAAATAACTTTGGGTCCGATCCAAATCTAAGCAAATGAAACGCCCTTGTGCGTAGCGTAATAACGCAAGTGTACATATGATGAACGCCCTTTGGGTGTTCCTATTTATGCCGTCTTATGCCGACCAAACCCTACCCAAACTTTTTTGAGCTTAACCTCGGGCATCCGTAGCTTCCATGCTTAGTTACACAGCTAAGCACGCCCATACTGAGCGATTTAAATGGCTCACCCCGCCCTCGAAGCGAAATTATGGGTTTCGTATAGCTGGCACGACGCTTCATGCATTGTTACAAAGCTAGTACACTCAAAACCCATACGCTCAGCGTTTTGTTGTGTAATATCTTCCACGCGCATGCACAGTAAGTACAAATAGCCGCTTTTTATGCTTATGTAAAGCGTAAAATTGCGGCCGAGCGTAGGTCTGGATCAGGCCCTTTCATTTATATAAGACTCAAAAGTTATCGCTCCAGCGGGTCTGGTAACATACAGCAATTCCCCAGCGTCCCATGAGATAGCCAATGAACTTGTTCACAGCCAGATGATTGCAGTAAGGAGGGTAACGGAGACTTGGTCAACATCTAATAAAATTAACAATTTAAGAAAATAACAGTAAATTAAATCTAAAACCATACAAACAATATATAAAATATATACAAAAAATATATAATAAAAAGGAAATAAATATATCAACCACAGAAAGGCTAGAGAGAGAGAAGTTCTCACAGAAAGGAGGTAAGTTTGAAACTTTTATTTAGTCCATACCGTTGGAGAGTATTAATAGTGATAATCCATAAACACTCCCTCTGTGACAATTTTTAAGATGGTCACCCCCTCTCCTATCTAAATTTACATGCTCAATAACCCTTATAGAGAAGATATCCACACTTCCTGCATAGACTAGCTTAAAATGCTGGGAAACACAATGTGAAATATTCAGATTTTGTATATTTCTAGGATGTTCAAGGGCACAAATTTTTAGTGGTTAATTCTTAGTCTTACCGACACAAGACATGCCACAACTGCAGTGAAGAAGATAGACTACAAATGTGGAATTACTATTAGTAAAAGCTACTAACTTTAAATCCTTTTGGGGCTCTATAGGCAACATACTTGATGCTAAAAGAGATCTAAGATTTCTGGCTGTTCTAAATTTTACGCTAGGTTTTGGAGGTAAAAATGGGGCTAGAACCGGGTCCAGCTGTAATAATGAGCAAGGTTTGGCCACAATGGGGTAGATCCAGAACTACGTGTGTGCGTACGTATATTAGCGGTGCGTATTTTCGTACACGTAAGTTCGCTACACTCCCCACGGCACACCCCTTGCACGGACGTATTTTGTCAAAATACGCGACCCAAACCCTACCTTAACTTTTCCAAACGTAACAGCATACGTCCGCGAACGGACGTACTGACTACGCGAACGTACGCAGCTACGCACACCCATACTGTACACTTTAAATACCACCCCCCGCCTACTTCACGTAAAACGCACGTATTGTTGTCTAGCGTAAATTTGTCACGCCCACACGTTAGTATTTACGTGTGACATACGTGAATCACCCATACGTTCTAAAATACGCTACGTGAATGTGCGTATTTTTGGTGGTGCGCATGCGCAGTGCGTGCAAATCTGCGAATTTACGTCTCCGCCACACGTAAATTCACGGAAATGCGTAGTTCTGGATCAAGCCCAATATCTTTAATTTCTCCCCCAAAGGTACTGTAATTAGTTATTAAAGGGCAATCAACCACATATTCAGTGGATTTTTTAACAGAACTCTTGTTCTTGTACACCAATAAAAAGGGCTTATCAAGATTTTTTACTCTTGAATAAAAAAAAAACACTGATCCAAAAGGATTTTAAGTTTTACAGACCCAGGGGGGTGTTACCCCTGTGGGTGCTGTAAAATTTGTTAACATATATCAAAAGAAAAATGCTTTTATAATTCGGATGGGTCCAAAAAATGTGTTACTAAAGATTTTACTAATTGTAATAACACTTTTGATGTGTATCTTCTTCAGTGCAGTTGTGGCATGTCAGTAAGACTAAAAGACCACTAAAAGATCTTAAACATTATAGAAGTTAGAGATGAGTGGGTTTGGTGCTCTGAGAACCGAGCCCACACAAACTTTGGGATCCAAGGCACGCCTCAGTGAGATCATCAAGGCAAACCGTCATCATTTCTCTGTTGGATCTAGCGAGGTTTTGACATCGTTCCGAGAGAACAATGCCACAGCGGAGGAAGGAGTGCGGAGGAAGGAATAAGGGAACATCAAAGGTAGGTAAGGATCTGATGAGAATACTGGGGAGAGGCTGGAGACATTATGGGAATACTGGGGAGATGCTGGAGGCACAATGGGAATAACGAGGAGCTGGAAACATTATGGGAATACTGGGGAAAGGCTGGAGACATGATGGGAATACTGAGGAGCTGGAGGACATTATGGGAATACAGAGGAGCTGGAGACATTATTGGAATACTAAGCAGCTGGAGACATAATTGGAATACTGGGGAGAGGCTTGAGGGACATTATGGGAATACTGAGGAGCTGGAGACATGATGGAAATACTGGGGAGCTGGAGACATGATGGGAATACTGGGGAGACAGGAAATATATGAAGATGGATACCGGGGGCGGGAGACATATGATGGGGTCACTTGGGGTCTGAAGACATATGATGAAGGATACTAAGGGGCTGGAGACATGTCATGGGGTTACTGGGGGGGGGGCTGGAGACATATGTTGGGGGTTTGGCTGCGGTGCTGTGTGACAAGGGGCTGCTATGTGGGGCTGTGTACTGTATAGGGGATGTGTACTGTATAGAGGATGTGTACTGTATAGGGGCTATGTACTGTATAGGGGCACTGCTATACTGTGGTTGTGCTCTGCCCAACCTTAGGGTGTGACCGATTGTCTTTTTGCGAACAGATTTGTGTGGCAATCACAAAGTGTGAGATAATGCCCCAAAAATTATTTCAAACTTCTTATAATATATACTACTGTATCACTATATAGAGTGCTCTGCCCAACCTCATTGTGTGACCGATTGTCTTTTTTGTGGACAGATTTGTGCAGACAGATTTGTGCGGCAATCTCAAAGTGACTTTTGACGCTTATCTTAGTCATCCATCCAACCTTTTGGCCTAAACTGGATAAAAAACAATATTGTTAGCTGTAAGGTAATAGACTGGAAATGGGTGGAGATTAATGTTATTGAGGTTAATAATACTGTAGGAACAAAAACACCCACAAATTCTGTGATTTTAGTTGTTTTTATGCTTTTTGGCAAAACCAATCCAAACCCAAAACACGAAAAAAAAATACAAACCCAAAACACGAAAAATCGCCAGGCACACATCTCTAAAAGAAATATACAAAATCAGAATATTTTACATAGTGTTTCCTATCATTTTATGCTAGTCCATGCGGGAAATGTGGACACATATGTGAAAATATAAATTTAGATAGGAGAGTGGGTGACCATCAGAAAAAATTGTCACAGAGGCAGTGTTTCTGGATTATCACCCTTAATACTCTCTGTACGTACGTACTAAATGAAAGTATCAAATTTACCTCCTTTTTGTGAGAAATTCTCTCTCTCTAGCTTTTCTGTGGTTAATATGTTTATTTCCGTTTTATTATATATTTTTTGTATATATTTTATATATTGTTTGTATGATTGTAGATTTAATTTACTGTTATTTTCTTAAATTGTTAATTTTATTAGATGTTGGGTTTTTGCTCGTTCCTAAATGAATGAGTATTGGTTTATTACATGCTTATTGTATGTGCTGTAAAATTAGAAGTATTTTTCCCCACAGTGTCATAGGGCCTGATCCAGATCTACGATGTAGCGCTGAGCGTGCTAACGCTCAGCGTTACATTGCTGACTCTCCCCTGGCACTCCCCCTGTGCGGGCGTATGGCCCCTTCCTTACGCCGGCTGGGCTGAACCCTAGCTTCGCCCGGCGTAAGGAAGCGGCCCATACGCTCACACAGGAGCGTATGGCCGCCTAGCCCGCCCCCCTAGCCTAATTTACTTACCTCCC
>WWET01005884.1:6869-19543 GCA_011038615.1 Limnodynastes dumerilii
TTTTAATATTCACATGTTAATAAAAGTTAGTCTTTTAATCACATTGGGGCTGATCCTAATCTACGCTGCCAGCCGTAGTTACGGCGGGCGTATGCGTAAGATCGGCGTTTCTGCATGAATCTTAGCTTAGGATCAGGCCCATTAAGTCTGTTTATATATGTTGTAAAATAGTCCGGGTGGTGTGATCAAAACATGGCTTAATTAAATTGGAGGCTTTATGTTAAACCTTCTTTTTTTTTTCTTTTGTTGGGGGTATAAAGCTGACTGGACACAAAGAGGGGGCAATAAGGCTGGCTGAACACAGAAGGTGGGACAATAAGGTTGATTGGACACACAAATGGTCGGACAATAAGGCTATTTGGATGCACAGAAGGAGGGGTAATAAGGCTGGTTGGATACACAGAAGGAGGGGAAATAAGGCTGACTGAGAAGAAAGCTCTGTTCCTATTTCTACGCACTTAAAAAGCTTTCTTCTTAAGTGAGAATCTGGTCCTGTGCTCTTAATTTTAGATCATAGGGCCCCCGTCTCAAGTGCCCCGGGCCCCCCGAAGCCTTAATCCGGCCCTGTGGTAAAGACTAACATAGTGCAACAATTTAAACCTGTTTGAGATAAATCTAAGGATCTCTTAAACTACATTGAGGGTTAGATAAGGTCTAGGGTCAGTTCAGTTTAAAATACTGGGCAGACTGGATGGGCCAAATGACTCTTATCTGTATCTGTAATGTGGCAACACACAAGAGATCCTTTTATTGACTGATTGGAATAAGGAATAAGGAATAATACAGTGCTTTGGAGTTTGTTTGTTTCAGAATGATTGCAAATACTTTTTTTGCCAAGTATGCAAGTCCCCTCGCATGACCTGTTGAGCCCAGACCTGCTTGCAAAGCCCATTTGACATAATTGATTTTAGTTTGGGTTCAGAAAGTTCCAAAAGTATGACAATATGCAAGTTAAGATAAGGTCGAGTAATCAGCGCTTACCTGCGTGATGGATGCCTGCTTGACATCGCTGGATCATTTCATGCCGTATCGACTGTGAGGCCGGAATGACAAATCTGCAATCGTTGGGGACGTATGCTCAACAGTTCCAAACTTGACAAATGCGCCATCTGCAATCCATGGGGACAACCGCTGGACAGGTCCAGGCTCGAAATGCGGAATGGACGGTTAAGTATTATACTTAATGTTCATTTTAATGTTGGTTTTAGGGTTATTGTTAGACTGCGGTAAGGGGATGATTAGGTTTAGGCTGAGGTAAGGGGATGGTTAGGATTAGGCTGTGGTAAGGGGATGGATAGGTTTAGGCTGGGGTAAGGGGATGGTTAGGATTAGGCTGTGGTAGGGGGATGGATAGGTTTAGGCTGTGGTAAGGGGATGGATAGGTTTAGGCTGGGGTAAGGGGATGGTTAGGTTTAGGCTGTGGTAAGGGGATGGATAGGTTTAGGCTGGGATAAGGGGATGGTTAGGTTTAGGCTGGGGTAAGGGGATGGTTAGGTTTAGGCTGGGGTAAGGGGATGGTTAGGATTATGCTGGGGTAAGGGGATAGTTTGGTGTAGGCTGTGGTAAACGGATGGTTAGGTGTAGGCTCTGGTAAAGGGTTGGTTAGTGGAAGGGGATGAGTACATTCATACACTGTCGGCCTAATGTTGAGTGCATTAATGTCACAAATGAATAAATACTAATATACCATGCAATAAATGTTAGTTATTTGCTAATCACTTTAATAAACTACAAATTCACAATAGATGCAGCTTGTTAGGTACCCTAATGAATTAACCGTGAAACTCATTGGCTATCTAGCTCATTCAGGGCCGTTTCTAGGGGCAAGCGAGCAATGCTATTGCCCGGGCGTGCCGCTAGATGACTTAAAGAAGAGCTACCAGTAGGGCAGCCCCCCTTTAGGTCATGCATCCCTCCCCTAGGCCGTGGTCACATAGACCGCAACTTACACCGACACCGACCGCATCCGATAACAGATGGCGTCTGTGTATAGATGAACAGTACTGGATATACAGGGCTCCTACGGGAGCCCTGTTGGACCAAATCTATTTCCATTGAATAATGCTGTGAGATAGCGTTATTCTTCTAAATAGAATTGGTCCTACAGGGCTCCTGTATGAGCCCTGTTTACCCAGTTCTGTTCATCTGCACCACCAAGGAAGGAACAAGAAGTAGAAGATAAAGAAAAGTAAGTGACTTTAGAATTTTAATTTTAAAAAGTTTTTAGTATATAATATAAAAGGGCACAAAAGGAGGCTGAACACATATAAAGGGGGCACTAAAGGGGGCACAAAAGGAGGCTGACACATATAAAGGGGGCACAAAAGGGGTCTGACACATATAAAGGGGGCACAAAAAGAGGCTGACACTTATAAAGGTGGCATGAAAGGAGGCTGATATATATATAAGGGGGAACAAAAGGAGGCTGATACATATAAAGGGGGCACAAAAGGAGGCTGATACATATAAGGGGTACAAAGAAGGCTGATACGTTTAAGGGGTGCAAAAGGGGGCTGATACATTTAAGGGGTACAAAAGGGGGCTGATACATTTAAAGGGCACAAAAGGAGGCTGGACACATATAAGGGATAAATATGGAGGCTGGGCACATATAAGGGGGACAAATGGAGTCTGGGTACACAATGATTGGCAGAAGTGGTTGACTGGGCATATACAAGGGGATGGAAATAAAATGCTGGATGCATACTCCTTTTTTTATTTTTTTTGGGAGGTGGAGGTGCCAGAATTTTTACCGCCCTGGGCTCTGCTAGGTCTAGAAATGGCACTGAGCTAATTGTAAGCAGTATTCCTTTCTGGACGCAATTGCTCAAATTCAGACTTCTGATTTTATGTCAACTGCTATGAACAACTTCTGCACTTACACCTTTTTTTATATATTTTTTTTTATAAAGCATAGATTTGAGAAAAACCATGTTGCAAAGTGAGTGGTACAAATGAACTAATTTTGAATTTATTAAAACTTATTAACTTATTAATTATTTTACATGCAGGGAAAATACTTTGCTTTTGCATATATAAATCATATATTGTACAGCTTTATCAGAAACGTCACTTCTAAACCAGGGCTGCGCCTCTCCTGGAATGTCTGGGCGACTCACAAAATTCAGGCAGTTTGCAACATCAAGCCCTGCCCCCATACCAACTAAAGCTAAAAAGGGGGTAATTAATAGTCAAGGGGCGGGGCTTAATGCCAAAAATTTCTCCCTCCCCCTGCTCTCCTATGTGCGGATTGTGAATCCACCAGCAGGACCCTAACTTAAGAATGTTAAAAAATTTTTTATGAATGGGTGAGTATGCGACCGGCATACTCACCCATTCGTTTTCGGAAAAGCTGCCACCGCCGGACCACCAGAGAGGTGAGTAACCATCTCCGGGGCCTTTTAGGCTTAGGGTGAGGGTTAGAGTCAGGATGTGGGGAAGGGAGACTTAGGGTTAGGCTGCAGGGAAGTGTGGGTTAAGGTCAGGCTGCGGAGAAGGGAAACAGGGTTCGGCTGCTGGGAAGGGAGGGTTAGGGTAACAGAAGGGGAGGGTTAGGTTAAGGATTAGGGAGTGGGTTGGGGATAGAATAATGACTTACCTTACTGTGTTCAGTGTTCCAGGGATCAATTGCTATACCTCTTCGAGGCATAAGCAATCGTTTGCCCAGCCAGTTCTAAACTGACTGGGAGAGAACGGTTCTATCGAAATAGGGCCTTTCGCAACAGGGATCCATACCCCCTCTGCACATATTGACATCCACATGGAGCTCTGCATTGGTTGGCTATGCTCGGTTGCAGACATTTTTCAGGTGTGAATCCGGGCTGGTGTAAGCATTCTTGTTAATCCCTAGTAGATATGTAAACAATATTGTGTATAGATGTAAATAAACTTTTTTTAAGGGTGCTGAAATGGAACATGGAATATCTTGCTTAAGTAAAAAATGCATATACAATCTTGAACCTTTTATTTTTAGAAATTATTTTTACAGATTTTTTTGCAAAGTGTTGCTTACTTTCTTTAAAAACTACAATTAAGCCATGTGGCCTAATTTTTTTTAATCAATTTTACGTGAAATACCTACAAAAGCCCTACTGCACGTGTTACATACACTCTCATTGTACCTGGATTACACTTTATATTTATGGAAAATCGGTACACCCGGGGGTGTGCCTGATAAGGGGGTGTGGCTTGTCCAGTGAAGAGGCATGGCTTTAACTCTCATTTGTATGTATGATAAGGTGTAGTACAGTTGGAGAGTATGCAAATCGCTATAGAAACCTAGCCAGCTGTTTATACTGATTGCCAAGTTCAAGTATGTGCACATCAGAGAAAAAGAGTAAAACAGGTGGAAAAAATACACCTGGGCAAAACCATTTTGCATTCCAGAAGGAGGCAAATTGATTGTATTCTTTGAAAGCAGAGGAAACACTTTCTTTGGGCTGGATCCAGACCTAGTGCTTGAACTTAGTTACTCCTTGGCTAAACCATGTTGATTTCAAGGGGAGTCAAGTTAATTATATTCTTTGCATGCAGGGATATATCTTTGAATCAGGGGCGTTTTAAGAAGTGAGGGGGCCCGTGTGCAGGATTTGCACATGGGCCCCCCACCCCCTGACTTGAGAACGGACTGTCCAGATTCGCGAACCAAAAAGGGGGTGGGGCTTGACTACGCTGTAAGCCCCGCCACTTTTCGCCCTGCGAATCGGGAAAGTCCCACTGCAGTGGAAGAGGGACTAATTTGGCATCTATTTCTTCCCTTTGGAAGATATTAGAGGGAAAAAATAGATGCTGAATGGCCCTCTTCCCCTGCCAACCCTGGGTGCAGGATGCATGCCACAGGGCCCCCTGTTCTGAGGAGCCCGTGTGCACTGCACACCCTGCACCCATTATAGATACGCCTATGCTTTGAATTGCTTACTGCACACAGAAACTGATCAGCTTTACTTCTAGACAGTCTAGGAAACATCAGTTCCTAACTCTCAATACTGTTTGCAACTGATGAAATTTGCCTCCCTCGCAATTCAGCATAGTTTTGCCCAGGTGTAACTTTCCACCTGATTTACTCTTATTCTCAAACTCTGACTGAGCCCATTTACTAAACCTTCATTAAATCAAAGAATGGAGCATTCATCTCAATGTTATTGTTGATTGTCTGGAAACCTGTGACTGATTAAAATACAAATGTAACAAGATTTCTAAGAATGATTGTTGTTAATAAGTGTTTTTTTATTTATTTTTTAAGGAATGAATGACAATCCTGACACTAGAAAACCAAGTGCTCATCTCACAGGTAATGATAGTTTCACATGGATAAGGGTAGATTCAGCTCTCAGTATTTCAGGAGAATACACAGGTTATTGAATTCGGAGAAACATAGACTATGCAGAAACCATAGTTTATCAGGTCCATTACATGGATAAAGACAGTGGACAGGATCCAGATGCAGAGTGCATACATTCAGAGTCCTGCGGGTACGATTGTATGGACTTTGCTATGCTATGATCAGCACGGAGGAGATTAGTTCACTCCCCCTTGATCTGCTCCATGCAGAAGATATTGATGAGACCACACTCTACTTTAGGTATTCCGCACGGAAACTCGTTTATGCGGAATACTGGATTGTGTGTAAGGGCTTAGCAAAGCCCTTACTGTACAATTTAAATCAGGGTTGCTGAATCTATATCTTTGAATTACTTATTGCACACAGATACTGACCAGCTTTACTATCACAATGTTATTTAGACTTGGGATAGGAAACATCACCTCTCAACTCTAATACTGTTTGCAACAGACGAAATATGACTCCCCTGCAATCAATATGGTTTAGCCCAGGAGTAACTAATTTCAAGCACTTACTTGAGTATGGATCCAGCCCTTAGTCTTCAGCCAGAAATGACTGTTTTAGAAATAGAGACAGCCAAAAACTCTTTTTCGGCTGTGTCTTTTTAAAAAAACTGACATTTTACAATTGTTTTTTGAATGGGTAAGTAGGTTAATCAGCATACTTACCTATTCCTTTATCGGAAGTGGCCCACCGGACCTGTCAAACCTGTTGGACTTGGCGCCCGCCGAGTAACCTCTCTGGGGACTTTTAGGGTTATGCTCTGGGTGAGGGAGGCTTAGGCTCTGGGAAAGGGAGGGTTATGGTCATGGAAGGAAGGGTTATGGTCAGCCTGTGGGGAGGGAGTCTTAGGGTTAGACTATGGGGAAGGGACACTTAGGGCCAGATTGCGGGAAGGGGAGCCAATGACTTGAGTGAGTCTCCTTTTGTACTTAGTTCTGGATCTGGCCCAAAGCCTTCTAGTAAGCAAAATCAGTCAGTGGTTTCACAGTATGATTTCCTCCCCCTTTATTTAGCACTCATTTTGCAGCATGGTTTGTCCAGATAAGCTCCTGTTGTGCAATTACGCTAATTCTGGATTAGCCCCTCAGAGATATCCTCTATCACTGGGCTGCATCCATATGTTCACATCCTAACCTATCTCCTTTGCATGATTGGCAAGAAAAAGGGTGGCACTATGATGGCTGAACCAGAATGCAAAGAGAGGAACGTCCATACTGTACATTGTATTAAGAAGTCATGCCCAATTATGATGGCTACCCCACCACTCTATTCAGGGGCTTCAGGACATTTTTAGGTTGGGGGAGGGAGGGGCAAGATATAATATTGTTTCAATATACCTGCATTTCAGTCATATAGACTCATCAGTGATCTGCTGGCTAGCAGGGCTTATGTACTTACTTAAGTTTCAACGTCTGAAAGATCACTGTCTACTAGACTCATATTGGGAGGTGGGTAAATTGACCTCTTGCAGAATCCACACCTCTTCCCCTTTCGATACCAATGCCTCTATTGAAAGGTGTTGGAATTGCCTTTACTCTTAAGGCTGGATTAGCCATAAGGCTATACAAGCAGTAAGATGTTTGCACATGCACATAAATAGGGGGAAATCAGATCGCTGGATCCAGAGATGTAGAAATGAGGAGGAAAGCGGTAAAATTGTCCATATCATAGGGGGACACAAGGGGGTGTTGGGAAATTTAGAGTTGTAGGTTAGTATGATGATAATTATAGTACGAATCCAGTCCTGAGAGCTGATATCCAGCTATGGAGGTTCATTATATAATCACCATGCAACTCTAACTTGCATACGTGTGAGGGAAAAATATGCTTTGGCCCTGATGATATCCCAGTTAACCCGGTGGGGAGCTTCAGTGGTGCGGTGATTACGGCTGTGGGACCTTGTATCAGCATGGGCCCCGTGCTGCTGCACCTGTTGCACCAATCGTAGCTCCGCCCCTGCTCCCAACTTGGGGGTTGTGTTGGAAGTTGGCATAGGCAAACTGTAGCATTCAACCTGTTGTGAAACTACATCTTCCATGATGCTTTGCCAAGTATAAGCTATCTTGGAGCATGCTGGGAACAGTAGTTTCACAACACCTGGATTGTTAGAAGTTGTCTGGGATCCTCTATGCATAATCCTTTGATTTTAGTTCCTTGTGTTTTACATTCCCTACTTCAATATGACAATTAATACATCATCTTCTGCTTTCCTCTCAGGCACAACACAGAAAGACTCAAATACTAATTTTCTCCGCTGGGAAGCGCATCGTGGGCTGGCTTTCATCCGAGATGGCATGAGTTATGTCAACAAATCTATAAAAATCCCTAAAGATGGTCTTTATTTTGTTTACTCTAAAGTGTCTTTCATTAATCGGTGCAAGAGTAATCTAGATACTTCGACAAAAAATCCAGATTTTAGACAAAATATTCTAAGGTTCAATAGCAACTATCCTGAACCAGATACCCTTCTAAGTGGAATATCCTACTGTGTGAAGGATTCATTCCCACCCATATATCTGGGGGCCCTTTTTGAGCTAAAGAGAGGCGATCATTTAAAGGTAAATGTGACCGATGTTAAGTTGGTTGACATTTCTGTTGACCACAAGACTTTCTTTGGCGCCTTTTTGATATAGATACAACTGCATTACTGCTGTGAACAATCAGTCTACCTTTGAGTCGTATCACAAAACTTTATTAATTTAAATGCATAAATTGTCACCTAATATAAACCAAACATTTCTTGTTTCAATTTGCTAAGCTTTATTTAAAAATGTTGCTTTTAGAAATGAACTAATTCTGCTTTAACTTTCATTGTGCACATTAACACCATGCATTTCATTTTAAAAATCAGTTGTGCAGAGAAGATCTACAGTTTTCTGATTCATAGGATTCCATAAGAAATCACTCTTGATTTACTATTTCTCCTAGACTAGTAAAGTATAAGCTAGCGTTGAAAGAGACATATCTTAAAAAATATATTATTGTCAATTGTTAAACTTTGCTACCATGCAGCATTAATTTAAGCTATTATCTTAGTATACTATTGTATACCTTAAATAATTCCCATCCATTGCCAAAATGGCACATTATTAAAATTTTGCTACATATTCTTACTTCCATACTTTCTTTCTGTGAAATTACATTTTATTGAACTGAATGAGAAAATAAATTAAAAACCTTTATCATCCCAGTTTTACCAGTCTAAACTGTAGCCATTGTAATCATTTGAGGGCTGTTCCATACAAATGTTTTGTCAAAGATATGGGGATAACTGGGGTTTTATTGGGCATGCTCCAAGACCATTCACCTCTAGAAGGTTGCTGTCAGAGCCTAAGATTTAACGGCTAACCTATCCTAACCTAACCTAGGGGATAAGACTTTTGTAGCGGCATCAGACTGAAAAGTAGATGGACTTAACGCATGCTTAAAATATGTTTTATAACTAAATGTATAAATCCATTTTGTTTGAGTGTTGAAGGTTTAGTTTTGATGTTCTGGAAAACCTGCTACTGGTGGATCTGACGTAGAATTGTGCGTATATTAGGCATGTTTTGCAATTAATTGTAAGTACATGCAATTTGTGAGCCCTGATAACTTTAATGCTAGTATATATTGTCCAATGCTGCATTTCGTGTGGAATTCAGCCTCTATACATGACCCCATATTTAAATTGTACATAAGGGTTTGGCTAAGACCTTTTTTTTACGATTCAGTATTCTTCCCGCATCTCTCTACGTGTGGAATACTTTAAGGTAACATCTTGGCCAAGAAATCAATTCTGCAAGCACAAGTGCAGGGGGAGTGCCCTTCACTACTGTTTTCGGAATTTTGGATGGCAAAATCAGTACATTAGCATCCGAAATGTTACTTAAATCTGGATCATGTTCTAAGTTCCAAACTGATTCCATAATTATTCACCCCTTTTGATTGTAAGGTTGTAATATGCCTAGATTGAGTTGGACTCATCATAGCACACTTATATGTACACCTCTTCCGGGAATGTTGCCTAAACACGAGTCTACATAAGGCTCTTTGTGCTCTGCAGTTATCATACAAAATCTATGGTTTGTTTGGCTTAGCTAATTGTTTTCATTGAATAAATTTACTTATCTTTGGAGTTACTAGTTAATACTTAACAAATGTTTGCAATAAACATATCTTGGAATATCTGATCGTAATCACGTTTTCCAAACTATTGGAGACTAGACATATGGTTTAGTTGGATATATTATTTATTTTTTAACAAAATCAGTACATATCAAGTTATTATAGTTATATTATAATGAAACAGAATAGATTAGATGACAATTGTGTCCATTGTCTGGTACAGTGTGTGATATCTACCATAGGGAGGCCCCGGTACGATGGGCTACTTTTAGAAATAGAGACAGTCAAAAGGTATTCATTTTAGATATTTTCTTTTATGAATGGGTGACTATGCTGATTGGCAAACTCTCCCATGCATTTTCGCTGTAGACCCTCCGCACCCACCACTAGCTCCGGAGAGGTGCTAGTCTTAGGAGGGGGGGGGGATTAGGGTTAGGCTCTTAGGAAGGGAGGGTTAGGGCCATAGAAGGGGAAGGTTATGGTCAGGCTGCGGGGAGGGGGTCTTAGGGTTAGGCTATAGAGAATGGAGGGTTAGGGTCAGGTTAGGGAGAAGGGATGGTTAGGATCAGGCTGTGGGGAAGGGAGTGTTAGGGTTAGGGTAATGGAAGGGGAGGGTTAGGGTTAGAATTGGGAAAGGGTTGGGGTAGTTTTTCCTCTTACCTATCAGAGCACCACGTCAGGTGCTCCGAGGATCGATTACTACGCCTCATTCGGAACTGGCTGGGAGACGTCAGCCCTATCGAAACCGTTCTAAGCGGCCCCACATACAATGTCTACATAGGTATTGTCACTAGAAAAGACACAGACTTAGAAATGTATATAACTACTAGCAAAAAATCTCTTCCATGAAGAGCATTTAAGGATCTGGGACCATAAGTATTTCATGAGCATAGGAAAAGCATAGTAAATCTGGCCCTTAGGGAAAACAAGTGCCAGTAAGGACCAGGATTGCCGACTCTCCCAGAATATCTGCGGTAGAGCAGGCAATTTCCCGCAAGTCTTGCAACACTGCCTGTCTTTACAGATTGGGTGGAACACTATGGATAGCAGAGATGATGGCCAAAGCAAAACAAGGTTGAACTGCAAGGAAAGTCAAATTTAAACAATGAAAACTGATTTAGGGCTAGATTGATTAAACTTATCAAAAGGAAAAAGTCAAGATGTTGCCCGTAGCAAACCAGATTCAAATCAAATTCTAGCTGACATTCTCTAGTATGTAAAGGGAACTTGAATCTGATTGGTTGCTATATGCAACATCTCAATTATTTCCTTTTGCAAAGTTTAGTAAGTCTGGCTCTTAGAGTTGAGAGAAGTTTTCTAGCTCAACTCTAATTTACAAATTAAAAATAAAGCTATGAGGGTTTAAAAATGATACACGTATATTATGTTATGCAATAAAAGCTTTACAATCATTCCGTAACTTAACCAGGGGTGCCCAGATGCATCCCTGTGTGTCTTATAGTGTGTTTGACCTAATTTATGATATGAAATTCACTGTTAAATTTGATAAAAAATAAATGTGGAATTTTATTAACTTTATCAAAGATTTAATCATGACTAGTAAAAAAAAAAATGGTCTTAAAATAACATGATTATGGCATGCAACTACAGAAAAAAGCTCTGTTGTAGAATGCTTGATATACTGATAATTAGATCTGTCTAACGTGAATAATAATTTCTAGAGTGCATGAAATATTATCAAGTAAAACAATTTGGTACGTCTATCAACTTCTTGTTTTTATTTAAAACAATTGTCCACCTAAAGTAAATTTTATGAGAAATATGTTTTATATTAAAACAGTTTAGTCTCTTATGCATATTGTACTTTAAGGACTTGAACCAGAGTCTTTAGCATAGGGAATGTGGACAACCTGTATTTGTCTGTCAAATCCAGAGCCTCCTTGCGTGAACATACCGGAATGGTCACACTGAATGAGTACACACTTGGGACTTGTATGCAGAGAGGCATAGGGCTACGTTATCAGATGTAATTGTGGCTAGCTAATTGTTTCAAGGCCATTTTATTGTTACTTAAATTGCACTTTATGATATTAAATATAGAAATAAATATATATATATTTATTATAGAAAATATTTATATTAAACAAAACCACATCTTTTCTTGTTTAAGAAACACACTGGGCCAGATGTACTAAGCTGAGGGAAAGGAATATTGGGGATGTTGCCCAGAGCAACCAATCAGATTCTATTCCATTCTAGTATGTAACAGGAAAGTGAGAGCTAGAATCTGATTGGTTGCTATGAACAACAGCTCCACTTTTCCTTTCCCACAGCTTAGTAAAACTGTCCCTTTGAGTCCAAATAAACAGATTTTTAGTGGTATTTGGCAGACTGTACAAAGAATCATACATGGGTGAAACAGCTGCTCTATGTATACTATGCCATGCATGCCTATTGCATGTACAAATAATAATAATAAAAAAAGAGTATTTCCTGACTCTGGATCAAGTCCTAATCAATGATTTATTTGTCTTTAGATCGTTCTGCTAATGTAATCACCAGTGATGTTGTAATTCTCAAATTTACTGCAATGTAAACCAATAAAATATTAAATGAAAATGATTCCGTTTTATTTAACCTGCTCAGACTCAAAATAAGTGATGGTCAACTTGGAACTCCTCAAGAGCCTTATATTTTGGCCTACTAGCTAGCTAAGACATTTATCTTTGGTTATAAATTCAAGAAAACACCCGGCTGCGCTTCTATTCAAATCAATGTTCCTTGCAGTGGCAAACGTAGGATATTGAAAGGGGGGTTTCCAATGCGTGTAATACATGTGGGGTATATTAGCATACCTTCCAACATTTTGAACCCTGAAAACGCGATAAATAAGCTCCACCCCCCTTCCCGCCCAAGCTCTACTCCTATCCGTCCCCATAGTCATACCGCATGGGGCAAAATTTTAAATAGTAATAAAAAAATATTTAAAAAACCTGTCTCCAGTGTAGTTTCAATAGTTTTATTTTGAAGGAACACATCTAATAGCAATTGTAGAGCACATTACACAATGGACCAGAGCTTCTGTCAGTGTATAAGCACTGTTGAATTTGTTGTGCAGCCCAGGCCATTATCATCTTCCTCTATGTTAGTTATCCACACATGGGGCCGTATCCAGAACTACGGCCGTCTTCCATGGACGGCCGTAATTCACTGAACAGTAGCTACTGCGCATGCGCAGTAGCTATTGTACGTAATCTAATCT
>WWET01005884.1:55400-67960 GCA_011038615.1 Limnodynastes dumerilii
GATTCTAGCTCTCACTTTCCTATTACATACTAGAGAATGTCAGCTAGAATCTGATTGGTTGCTATGGGCAACATCTCCACTTTTCCAATCACACAGCTTAGTAAATCTGGCCCGTAAGAGTGATTTCCGTATGCACTGAGTAGCAGAAACCCGCACGTAGGTGTCTCTCATGACGCTCGCCTCTCACTTACGGAATTGTCTTCCGCAACCATAGCTCTGCCTTAACTTCTCTGTGCATATCGTTGTGCGGCCGTAGCGCTCAGACGTGTGGAAATGCCTAAGCCAGCCCATACTGTACATTTTAAATGCATCCCCCACGCACTTTGCTTATTCTCACAGTGTTGTCACGCTCTGTCGTACGGAGTTGCAGGTGTGGTAATCAATTCCTATATACTGAGATCCGATGTGTAACATCTGCCGCGCGCGCACAATTCACAAAAAACTGCCAACTACGCAAACTAATAATGTGGTTAAGGCGATTAAGTCTGAATATTGTCCTCTGTCACTATATTTTATATATATAATTGTTGATTTCATTGACACATCTCTAAAACTTTTAGTTGATTTCTGTATTCGATCGAAATTATGCCTGACATCAGTAGCGTAAACTCCGTAAGTGCAAGTTTTATTTTTGTATGTAGCTATGAAGGAGTTAATAACCATCTGGAGAGCTGGGTATTTAAATGCACTGTCAGGCATAGCAGACACGCCTCCTGACAAAGTCTCCTTGACGAAACGCGTTGGAGCGGAGTCTGCTAGCCCTTGGGACCTCCTACCTGCACCTGTTCTCAAGCCGCGATAGATCCGTGTTGTCTGGGGATCCGTGTTTGAGGACGTTGGGATTCGCATGCCACGGCCGCCCGCTGTAGCACTATATACAAACCACGCTCATCTGAATCAGACATATGTTTGGTTCTTACAGTTGGGGTACGCCTCTGTGATTTTATTTGTGCCATCAGTGACTTGTGTGAAGCTGCTCTTGCTCATATATATATATATATATATATATATATATATATATACTGAATATACACTGTATATATACATGTATTTTATATATATCCTAGTCCATTAGAAGTTTCTCCACACTACATAAGAGAATAAGAGAATGAGGATCTGGACTAGGCTAATAAATTATAAACCTAATCTACATTTCTCAGTTGCTTTAGTATTTCTTTATCAGGGTTCAGAAAGTTAATTGCAGAATTCTACCTGAATACCAACCATGCCTCCACAGTTAAATGTTTTCGCTAGCACGTCTGTTCTCTAAGTAACCTTTTAAAACTTATTACTGGGCACATTGACATTTCAATTCTGACGTTACTGACTTTTAGACTTCCAGCATTTTGTAAAACTTGTAATGCATCCAAGATAATTGGCGGAGGCTCACAAGGCTTAACTCCATGAACATAATACCATCTGCCCAGAGAGCACCCCATGCGTAGATTCTGACAGCTCACCCTAAGCACTACACTCCCTTGGTGTGCAGGATTTTTGCACATACTGCAGATGCTGGAGGTTTGCAGTGTTATACATTCTAGCTGAAGCTTCATATCCTTTTCCTGGGCACATTATATCCCTGGCCTTTCACAGCTATTTACACACATGAAATATGCCCAGTACATACTGATATAAGACTGGCAATTTATTGACAGAAATGGAGGTGAGAAGTGGCATTTTTTAGCTTAAATCTAAAGCACGGCATTAAAATAAAACTGTTTAGTATTGTGTGCTATGGGCTGGATCCAGACTTAAGTAAGTGTTTGAAATTAGTTACTCCTGGGCTAAACCATGTTGATTGCAGGGGAGTCATATTTTATCTGTTGCAAACAGTATTAGAGCATGGTTGCCGACTCCCGAAAATTGGGCAGGTCTCCCGGTATCCCAGGAGAGCCGACAAAGCTCCCGCAAGCCCCCAAGCCATCAATTACTATACTAATCCCTAGCGTTACTAGGGATGTGCGGGGCTTGATGATGTCATCAAGACCCGTCCATCCCCTGAAACGCTAGAGATTACAGGAGTGCTTGACAGGGGCGGGGCTTAAAGAAATGATTTACATAAATTGCGTCATTAAGCCCCGCCCCTTGCAGACATCCATGGCTTCCCTCTGGGCCCTCCCGAAGGGAAGCTCTAAAAAATCGGCAATCCTGTATTAGAGTTGAGAGGTGATGTTTCCTATCCAAAGTCTAAATAACAGTGTGATAGTAAAGCTGGTCAGTATCTGTGTGCAGAAAGCAATTCAAAGATATATCCTTGCTTGCAATGAATACAATGAACTTGACTCCCCTTGCAATCTAAATGCTTTAGCCCAGGAGTAACTAATTTCAAGCACTTACTTAAGTCTGGATCCAGCCCTATGAGCCTTTTCCCTGCATGCAAAAAAAAATTAATTATAATTTTCACCAATCACTTTGCAGCGTGGGACCGATTTCACAGATCAGCCACGCAACCCGCCCTGGTTTTTAGGATCCTTAACTAACCGTTCGTATTTTCCTTATATCCCTCCCCCACCCACTCTTCTTAAAAAAGGACAGAGGCTTCCATGGAACGTCTCTTCCTTCTAAATTGTCTGCATAGTAGCTCATTTCTTAAAAGACTGTTCTTAAGAAGCCGTAGCTTCTTAAGCCTGAATTTGGTCCATGGTTTGTACCGATGGTCACTTACACTTGTTTTTTATTTTATGCTGGGCACACATTTCTCCAAATTTTTTTTACTAACCTATCTCCATTGGAGTCATTTTCATAGAGGCAGCAGTCAAACAATTACGGCTGTCATAACTGTAGTGCGGCAAAGTATCCGGCAACGCCAACAAATTTAGGGTTCACACTGCACCCTTGTGCTGCTTTCCCAAGCTCATTGCCCTGAGCAATAATGTTTGCTTTTTTGTTTTTGTTTGATTTTTCTTGGGTTTTGCTTATTACACACAGCCACACTGGCAAGGAGAAAAGGGGACACTGAATCACTGGAAGAGACTGAGCAAAAGCAGGAAAGCGCTTTCTTCATTGCAGAAAAATATAAGTCCTGCTCCAAGTAAATATTAGTCTCTAAACACAAAGTGGAAGCTTTGATAGATTTAGATACCCTTAGCTCTCTCTTGTAAAAATCAGGAGCAACGGTGTGGCCAATGACATTAAAATAGAAAGAAAAGTGCAATTAAAAAGTTGTAATTTTAATTATTATTACATAAAACTATTTATAACATGTAAAAGCATATCAGGATCGCACCAACAAAGGGAAGGAGATGTGGAAAATGTGGGGACATTTAGGGTTATGGTTAGGCTCTAGGATGGGAGGGTTAGGATCATGGTAGGGGAGGGTTAGGGTCAGGGCGCGGGAAGAGAAGCCTTGGTTTAGGCTGCGAGGGGGGGTTAGGGTCAGGCTTGGGGGACAGGGAGGGTTAGGGTTAGGCTGCAGGGAAGGGAAGCTTAGGGTCATGGAAGGGAAGGGTTAGGGTAAGAGTTAGGGTAAGAATAAGGGTTGGAGTTACATTTAAAGTATCCTTCGGCGCAACATCTTTTCTCTTTCATCTATCGATTGTTTTGCCTCTTCGATGCAAAAGCAAAGGATTTCCCAGCCAGTTCCGAACTCGTTGGTAAAGAACAGCCCTTTAAATAAAGACACATACCTAGCCCTAATATACCCCTTATCCCCAAAAATTCTGAACGATATGTAGGGAAAATAAAGAAATGGGATATGAGTGAAGGAGCGTATGAATAAGGGGAAAAATAGACAGTAGAGAGAGAAGGTAGGAATTAATGAGGACAATGTATAGGGGTGATGACAGGAGGGACGAGGGCCCTGCTCATAAGAGCCAACATAGGGAGTAAACAAACAGGAGACACAGGGATGGAGGTGTGGAGGGAAGGTAAGATTAGATGGAGGAAGGGTAGGCCAGCCTGAAGAACTGGGATTTGAGGGAGCATTTGAAAGATTAGAGGGTGTTGGATTGCCTGATAGCTGCCATTCTCCATTTTTAATGTGCTTTTATGTGAACGTGTCATTAATACTGAGTAGAACCAGATGTTTAAGGCCAAGGATATGCTTATGAACGGAGTAATACTCGGTTATGAATACTCCGCAATACTAGCTTATACTGCACATATGTGGAATGTAGAAACTAGTTAGATAAGTGGTACCGATGAACTTGGTAAAAACATGATTATAGCCTAATAAGGTTGGTAGTTCTGTGTATATAGGACTTACCACAAGGTCAGCTCCCCAGCCTCGAGACTGACTACTGATCTTTCCAGCTCAACAACAATCAAGATAGGGGCTCCTGGAAACCTGTTGATCATTATCAAGCAATAACTACCAGCTGAAACTATGTATTTTTCATGTGCTTTGCTTAATTCTTTATAAAATATTAAGAATTCTCTTGTGTTGTCTCTTTTAACTCCTGGTATTTAAGAAACCTTCATGTTCCACTGGGAACAGAGGCATCAGGGAAAAGTCTTGGATGCGGGAATGAGAGGTAGTTATCAAGTTGGAGTTGAGGCATTGGTCTCCAGCAGAGTGAAGGGGTTGGGAGGAGTGTGGATTTACATAATGGAGGAGAGGTAGAGAGCAGTGAAGGAGGAGAGAGCCTTATAGGTTATGGTGAGGATCTTGAAGAGAATTCTGAAAGGGACAGGAAGCCAGTGTAGAAATAGACAAAGTAAGGAGGTAGAGGCAGGGCAGTCGGATAGGAAGATGAGTTTGGCTGCTGCATTTAGTATAGATTGAAGGGGAGTGAGATGAACCAAAGGGAGGCCAAAGAGGAGAAGGTTAACCTCTTTGTGGGGCTGTGTATGTTACCTGTTGTTCACTAATAAAAACAAATTAAATAAAAAAAAAAAAGAAGGGTTTGATATAAGTTATGTTGCAGAGGTGAAGCAGCAGGATAGTGAGAGAGCACGGATGTAGGGGGTGAAGGAGAGAAGTCCAGGAAGACGCCCAGGTGGCGGGCTCAGGTGGAGGAGAAGATGGTGGAGTCACCAATAGTAATGGATATAGAAGGGGTAGAGGAAATATTCCGCTTTAATGTTGAGAAAACGCAGGGACATCCATGAGGAGGTGGACAAGAGGCAGTCTGAGACTGAAGACAGGAGAGAGGGGCAGAGGTCGGGGAAGGAGATACAGATTGTCATCAGCATAGAGGTGATGAGGTCACCCAGGGAAGATGTGGAGATCAAGAAGAGAAGGGGACCAAGAACCGAGCCCTGGGCAACACCAATGGGAAGAAGAGTGGCAGGGGAGGAGGGGCTAGGGATCGATACAGAGAAGGAGTGGTCCGAGAGCTAGGAGAAGAACCAGGAATAGACAGAGCCAGAGAGGCAAAAGGAGTGAAGGGTGTGGAGCAGGAAAGGGTCATCAACACCTAGCAGTAGCACTGAAACACCCACTACCTCGTTTAAATAATATGGATCACCCTGATCCACAAGCGCACAGCACACGGTTGCGGACACAGGCAACCTTGTGTCTTACTTTTTGTATTTGCTCCTATTCCATACACGCATAGAGCGATGTAGGTTTAGACAAGGCTTTAATTTACACTGGAAGCTGGAAGCTGATGGCTCCTGATTGTGACATAATAGTTTTAGACATTTAATATTATGTTTACTAACTTTCAATCACATTTTATTTAATGTTTGGTAAATATGAGTGGAAGCTGGACTAAGTAGGTTAAAGTCAAACAAACAGGTTTTCAGAAACACAGGAAGAAAGTAATTGTGAAGCAGTTATTATGCCCTACAGGAAGGTCAGATGAGTTCTGCACAGTTTTGATAAGTGAATTGGTGATTCCCATTAAACTAGCATTTGATTTCACAATCGGAAGTATGACTCATAAACTTTCTAACCATAAACTCTCTTTATTGTTCATCGTGCTGTCAAAGTCAGTGTCTAATATGGCATATAAGGAACAAAAGAGGTCTGGCGCTCCAAACATACATTAAATAACACTATGTGTCTGCACATAAATAGAAAGGAGGTTTAGTTCACAATATAGCTATATTGGGTTAAGCTCACCTGCCCAGCGTCAAGGCACCTCCTGTAGGTGAGTCCCTATCCATTTGCTATATGTGTACACAGGAGGTCTCTGTTAAGACACTACCTGCATTTGAATAGCCTGCAGCGGCCATGTTTGGGGAGTGGTCAGACTCCAAAGTAAAACTAAACAGTAGCAAAAGACATGGCTGCGCTTCTATCCACTAAATTAAATATGTGCAAGTGTATATATAAATATAGGGGTGCAGCCAAATGCAGGTAGCGCCACGTAACTCTGAATGTACGTACCAGACTAGTATCAACAGCATAACTACGTATAAAGGGCCGTGCCAGCCATATGACACCAGTAATTAAGTTTCAAAGGTGGGGTGAGGCATTTAAATCTTACAGTATGGGCGTGCTTAGGCGGGTACATACATGTAGCATGTACGTACTTCAGTTATTATGCGGCGTAAAATTAAGGTAGGGTTCGGCAAACGTAAAATGGCCAAAGTACGTATGAGTGAGGGAAGTGCCGAGGGGAGCACGCTACGTCTTGGAACGTAATGGAAACGTAGTTCTGGATCTGGCCCAGTATTCTTTAATACCTTCTGGAGTACAAAAGCATACCCTCCAACTGTACCTATTTAGCCGGTACGGTACCGGTTTTTAATGGTCTGTACCGGCTAAAAGGGCTCCTGTACCGGATTGTGGTCCCTCCCCCTATACTCCTTTTCCAGACCTGCAGCATCTGATCACTATAGCAGAGCTGTGGGCACAGATTCCTAGCCTCTCCTGTGAGTGCTTAGCTCATATGATAAGGTGTAAATGAGATTTTACACCTTATCATACAAGCAAATAAAAGGAGATTAAAGCCCCACCCCTTAATGGGACAAACCACGCCCCCAGGTGTACCGATTTTCTATTATAAAATGTTGGAGGGTATGCAAAAGTAATACTTGTTTTGAATTTCACACCAATATTGCTAGTCACAAGTCACAGTTGCATAGACAGTTGCAGAGACAAATAAAGGTGTTTTGTCTGTTTTTCATATGAAAGTTCTACTTTTAAAAAGTGCATTTGGGAAGCGACTCTGCGCATATGCAGAAAGGGAGTGAGAACAGAAAGATGCGTGCACTGCTGCCCATCCGCCTGTGTTCGCATACGTGTGCTATGTGTTAACACAACAGGGTGTTCCACTATGCTTATGTATGGGGAAGCATGGTGGCTCAGTGAGTAGCACCTGTGTTTTACAGTGCCGAGGTCTTGAGTTTGATTCCCAGACTAAACCTTGTCTGTGTATGTGTATGTTCCCCCTGTGTCTGCATAGGTTTCCTCCTACATTCCAAAAAAACAATCAGGCTGCTGAATAAATTAGCTCTAGTCTTTATTTGTGGATTTATGTCTGTGTTAGGGGCCTTAGTATGCAGCTGCAATGGTTGATGTGATGTGAATGTTAAATATTCCCTGTAAAGCATTATGTAATCAGATAGCGCTATATAAAAACCTGTTAATAAGTAATAATTTAAATTAGGGAGAGGACAGTTTAGTGCTGCTGCGACTAAAGTAGCAGGTTGGGCTCAATGGGCTGGATCCAGACTTAAGTAAGTGCTTGAAATTAGTTACTCCTGGGCTAAACCATGTTGATTGCAGGGGAGTCATATTTCATCTGCTGCAAACAGTATTAGAGTTGAGAGGTGATGTTTCCTATCCCAAGTATAAATAACAGTGTGATAGTAACGCTGGTCAGTATCTGTGTGCAGTAAGCAATTCAAAGATCAGGGGCGTATCTCCCCCCTGGCCAGAATGGCACCCGCCAGGGGAGCTGAGACAAAGGGGGGCGCCACCTGGCGATGCCACCCGTTGCTAAGCGGTAGATATGCCCCTGCCTGTCAGTGAGAGACCGCTGGACCATTTTAACACCCAGCAGCAGTCCAGCGCCGCTGGACTGGAGTCAGACTTCGGCTGGATGCTAAAATGAGGGCTGGCTGCTGGTTGCTAGGCTCCCCCCCTTCCAGATCTTCTTACCTTACAGGCTGTATCCGAGTGGGACTGTGGCTACAATATGAAATCCTGTGGTGGCCGAGACTGGCCATTTCCCAGTCTCGGCCACCGCAGGACTTCATATGGTAGCTGCAGTCCATCTCGGGGGATACAGCCATGATGATAAGAGTACTGGAGGGGATGATGGGTGATGCTGGGTGCTGGACTGATGGGTGATGCTGGGTGCTGGACTGATGGGTGATGCTGGGTGCTGGACTGATGGGTGATGCTGGGTGCTGGACTGATGGGTGATGCTGGGTGCTGGACTGATGGGTGATGCTGGGTGCTGGACTGATGGGTGATGCTGGGTGCTGGACTGATGGGTGATGCTGGGTGCTGGACTGATGGGTGATGCTGGGTGCTGGACTGATGGGTGATGCTGGGTGCAGGACATGATGGGTGATGCTGGGTGCTGGACACTATTTGGTTCAAAATATTTTTTTTCTGTATTCTTCCTCCTAAAAACTAGGTGCGTCTTATGGTCAGGTGCGTCTTATGGTCCAAAAAATACAGTAATTTCAAACACTTAAGTCTGGATCCAGCCCATTGTGTTTCAACCCAAAATTTTAAGCCAGAGCTGGTGCAAGTGTAATTTAGAGGAGATTTTTATTCATTAAATGTCCCTATTTTTAGTTGAAATACATATCTACACCTGATTTAAAAAACTGGAAAATTAAATTGAAGCATTAATTAATTTTTAATACACTTTTGTAACCTAAAATATACAATCAGGATTTTCTTTCTTTTTTTTAAGCCTGATAAGCATGGATTGCCATGCATTCTAGTCAGGAGTTATTTAAAAGATAGTTCTAGGGTTGCCTACTCTTTAGTGCTTCCCTTTGGGAGATCCCGGAGGGGAGTGATAGATGCCTTGGTGGGGCTGGGGTTGATGGCGCAATTTATGCAAATAGCGTCCTGAAGCCTCACCCATTGAACACCAATGATCGTTCAGGGTATTTCTAGGGGAGGGAGTGGGATTTGATGATGCAAATTGCGTCATCAAGTCCTGGCCAGTTCCTAGCAACACTAGGAAAACTAAAGTTGCTAGGCAGGGGCGGGACTTCAAGCCCAGTGCAGGAAATACCGGTAGAACTGCCTGAATTTCGGAAGTTGGGAACCCTGATTTTTTTTAGGGATTTCATTGGACTTTCTTAAAAAAAATACAAGAAAACCCCATGTGAAACCCACATGAATCTGGTTCAGATCCCTGTTGTTTAATTTTCCTTCTGGGAACTGGCTGGGAAATGCATTGCTTCTGCCTTACCGAGGAGCAATTGATCCAAGAAAGAAGGAAGCAGCAGCAAATGTAACCTTAACCCTTTTCCTAAACCTCCCCTTCCATTACCCCTTTGCAAGTCCCCACTGCGAGGGCTCGCATTGCGAATTAGGGACAGCTGAAAGGTGCCTTTTGGCTGTCCCTATTTCGAATCAGTGCTCATTCAGAATTTTTTTTATGAATGAGTGAGTATGCGATCGATTGCTATTCCTTATTGAGCCATAGATAATCAATATCCCAGCCACTTCGGAACTGGCTGGGAGCGAACGGCCCTTTCAAAATAGGACTGTTCACTACAGGCCAACATGGTTTAACCCAGGAGGAACTTTCCTCTCTTAGGGCCTGATTCAGAGATGCAAACTCAAATAAAAGCACGTATGTAGCTGGGAGCACCCACCAAAACCCCTGACACTCCCCTCTCAAATCAGTGCTTTTGTAGACTTACACCTCCATAGACCCTTTGTATATTTCCATGTGCAGTTGCGTGCGTATGTCCTGCGTGTGTGCAATTCATGATAGTTCCGTCCACATTCCTTCATTAAAATGCCTCCCCCTGCCCATTTTTATTTAAATTCTCACATGCGTATTTTTGCGTGGGAGATCCATGTGTACGTACCCACGTGCGATTCATAGGTCCGTGCCTACTGGACTTATGAGTCTATAATCAACAAAGATTGCATACCAAAAGGTTCTACGCTTGCGCAGTTTGTCCGGTCGCAAAAAATACACATGCATCTCGTCGTGATAACGGATCTCTGAATTAGCCCCTTAATTTCAAGCTCCTTCTTAAGTCTTGAGAGATCTTTGGCTGGCTCAGCTAGAAAAGACGCAAAACCATCACTTCAGTCTAGTACTGTGTTTTACGTTTTCGGTTTTCTTCCCAGTCAGATCAGTCACATTTTCATTTTAAACTAATTAAAAGAAATACGGGACACCAGGATATTAGTCTCTTTTGTGCCTCTGAATATTTTTATGTTAAATGAGTGGAAATGTACCGAAAATCATCTATTTTACTGTGTCATTTGTGTCCAGCAGGTGGAAAGGATTTCCCATAGAGATTAACCCCCTCTTTTGACTGATGACAGTAAATGTACTTATGAGTTTTTGGCCGGGAAATTAATTAAATGGCCTTGGATTTATTATTCATACAGAAAGCAATGTGTCTGTTGTGACCCTGACAGTTAATAAAATAAATGACTAAGGAAAATATATTTTGCAAGACAGTTATGGAAATGTTATATGTAATAGAAAGCATATATGTGGACCGGATCCAGAGTTGTGTGAGAAGGTTGTGTTTTCCGACTGCTAAGATTGGAAAATGCCAGCATTTTGTAAGCAGCAAATGTGTGAAGCACCGCATTCCTGGGACGGAG
Organism: Limnodynastes dumerilii; assembly: GCA_011038615.1. Classification (NCBI taxonomy): domain Eukaryota; kingdom Metazoa; phylum Chordata; class Amphibia; order Anura; family Limnodynastidae; genus Limnodynastes; species Limnodynastes dumerilii. Next base: position 66,058 of record WWET01005884.1, read on the forward strand.
TGTTCACTCATATGGAAGGTTAGTTCTAGTTGGGAGCCCACATTGGATCCTTTTTCAGCACATGCGTTCAGTTATCATGGACCATTGTAATGGCTATGGGCCAGATTCAGACCTCGGCGTGTTATTCGTACGCACGGAGGAGGGGAGTGAAGTTCCCTGTCACTCCCCTCTCTCATATGGAGTTAGTACTGACACTGCCATGACCCTACCTTAAGTCTCTTGTGTGTGGATCAGCAATTCATACAACCGTTGCGGATGCGGGAGTTTAGATGGAGATAATGGTAGAGAGCAGTGGAGGAGGAGATAACCTTTTAAATGGTGGTGAAGAGAATTCTGAAAGGGACATGAAACCAGTGGAGAGAGCTGTGGCATTTAGTATGCATTGTAGGGGAACGAGATGGACCAGTGGGAGGCCAGAGAGGAGAATACTGCAGTAGTCAAGATGGGAGATAATGAGAGAGTAAATGAGTTTTAGTGGCATCTGTGGTTAAGAAGGGTGTGATGCAAGCTGTGTTGCAGAGGTGAAAGCAGCAGGATGTGGGGAGTGAAGGAAAGTAAGGAGTCAAGGATGACGCCCAGGCAGCGGGCTTAGGTGGAGGGGGAGATTTTGGAATCATTAAAAGTAATGGAGATAGTATGGGTGGATGGGATATGTGAAGGTGGGAAGACTACAATTTCAGTTTTGACCATGTTAAGCTTGAGAAAGTACTGGGACATCCATGAGGGGATGGCCAAGAGGCAATCTGATACTTTGGACAGCAGAGAGGGAGAGAGGTCAGAGGGGAGTGATAGATTTGAGCATTGATGGCACAGAGGTGGTAGTGAATGCCAAAGGAACTGATGAGGCCACCCAAAGAGGAGTTGTAGAGCAAGAAGTGAAGGGGCCTGAGCCTTGGGAAACACCAACGGCAAGAGGAGTGATAGGGGAGGAGAAGCTGGGAGTAGAGACAGAGAAGGAGCTATCCAAGAGATAGGAGGAGAACCAGGAGTGGACAGTGCGAGAGAGTGAAGGGTGTGGAGCAAGAGAGTTTCAACAGTGTCAAAGGCTGCCAAAAGATTCAGGAGGATAAGAAGAGAGAAGTGGCCCTTAGATTTGGCAGAAAGAAGATTATTTATGAACTTATGCAGGGCAGTATTGGTGGAGTGGAGGGGGCAGAACCCAGATTGAAGAGGATCCAGAATGTACTTGTTGATGAAGTAGCCAGTGATTGTAAACAAGCCGTTCAAGCAGCTTGAAGACGAAGTGGAGAAGGGAGATGGGTCGGTAGTTGGAGGGTGAAATGGGGTCAAGGTTAGGTTTTTTAAGGATGGGAGAGACAAGAGCATCTTTAAAGACTGCATGTACATAATCTACGTAACAAAATGCTACGTATATTGCGTAAAATAGTTACTATGCATGCGTGGTAGCTAGAATCGTAAAATTAGGCACTTATGTGAAAATTTACGGGGTTGTGAATCCGGTCCTGAATCTCAAAAATGAACCTACCTTCCACTAATTCCGCATCCACTAATGTGTCTTTAACTTGTAATGTAATGTAAGGTAAATGTTTCAAAGAAGATTATTTTTTTGTTACCATTAAAATGGCTGTTTTTTACTAGTATTGGGCCAGATCCAGAACAACGCTTGTGAGCGAATTTACGCGCGGCAGAGATGTAAAATCGCGTTTTGGTAAGTACTGCGCATGCGCACCATAGAAAATACGCTCCGTAACATAGCGTAAATGTGAACGTATGGGCCATTCATGTATGTGTCACGTAAATCCTTACGTGTGGGCGCGCCAATTTTTACGTGAGTCAAAAATACGTCTGAAATACGTTATGTAGGCGGGGTTTGTATTTAAAGTGTACAGTATAGGCGTGCTTAGCTGCGTAAATACGTGTTGCTCATACGTATGTGAGCGGA
>WWET01005884.1:68038-82650 GCA_011038615.1 Limnodynastes dumerilii
GGGTTTGGAAATCTTGACAAAATATGTACGTTCAAGGGGTGTGCCTAGGGGAGTGTATAGAAAGTACGTGCGCGTAAATACGCTACGCGAGTAAACGTATTGCAAGCGGAGTTCTGGATCTACCCCATTGAATTTAAATAAGCTTTTATAAGCCATTACAATAAATCACACCTTTCTGATAAACAAAAAAAAACCAATTGTTATATCGATAAAAACAAGCTCCTAAAAATGATAATGTTTATTAAAACAAAAAATAAAAAAATAATATAAAAGCCATGGCATGCATGGACAATGTACAAAAATTATGAAAAGGAAATAAATATATACTATGATGTAGTGCTAAGTGGCTTGAAACTACTTTTTTTCATACTGATTAACACTTCAAGTGTCAAGTGTCAAGTGTTTGTGCAGAAGAACTGTGTTATTTCTCATACAATATAACTTCCCTTTAAAATGCCCATTATTTTGAGTGATATTTCGAATACATAAGCTCATAACCTTATACTGAAATAATAACCTTCTTAATATGAAATCTATTTACCATCACTGACTTTGAAAGATTTTATTAATTGTCCTTGAATGTATTGCGCCATCGTAAAGTAATTTTTCAGTTTCTATGGCATTGTTATTAAAACAGTGATTCATTTTCTTATTCTCTGAGAAAACTTGAATTCTTTGAAGTAAAATTAAAATGCTTCGTGTCAGGCTTTTAAAGTGAAATTTTATTTCTGGAAAAAAAATGTTTTATGTAGAAATGTGAAATAGGTGGCTGATTCAGATTCTAACGCCCACTTTCCTATTATATACCACAGAATGTCAGATAGAATCTGATTAGTTGCTATGGGCAAAATCTCCACTTTTTCTTTTAAGCATTATAGTAAATCTAGCTCCTAAGCTGAATCACGCAAAATCCCTTTTAGGGCACTTATGGGTCCACTCACTATAGACCAGATTTGGGGCCAGGTTTACTAAGCTGCGGGAAAGGAAAAGTGGAGATGTTGCCAATAGCAACCAATCAGAATCTATCTGACATCTCCACTTTTCCTTTTCCACAGCTTAGTAAATCTAGCACTTGGAGTGTTAAGTGGAAAGCAGGTGGAAAGTTACACCTGCTCAAAACAATGTTGAATTTCAGGGGGAGTCAAAATGTCATTGGGGTAGATCCATAGTTCCGTACTCCTGGTGAATTCCGCATACCGATTGTGTAATTCCCGTCCTGTAGTGCGCATTACTACGACAGCATAACGGCTATGTACGTAACTATGTTATGTACGCCAGGGGTTACGTAAAAGGGGCTGTTTTCCGCCGTAGAGGCGGAGATAGACATGCAGATTAGGGTTCGGGGTGAGGAAAACCTAGTCGTAAATTTTAAGGTAGAAATAGTAAGTGTCCAGATTTTACTACCTTGAAGGGGGCGTTCACTCCCCACTACGCTATCATACGTACTGGCCTCACACGCTCGTAAGGTTATAGCAAAGTGTTTATTTTACGGCATGTATCCAAGCACAGAGATAGTAATCTGCACAGTTTCACAGTACAATTTTTGTCTGTACTCACTTCTGATCTGGAGCAAATTTTAAGTGGGGACGGATCAGAAGTTTTAAAGTATTGTGAAGGTGTCTCCGATGCACTTGCATGGGTTTGTGGACTCGGTAGTTATCTGCTACCAAATCCCCACTTGTGCTGCTTTCAGCAATCAGATCTCTAGATCTGATCCAATAACTTCTCCAACAAAGGGGCGTGGTTGAATTTACAAGTGGGCATTCCCTCTTAGTCTACTTACAGTATAGCTGTCCCCTCTCTCAGTGTTCTCATCCAGCCTTCTGGAATTTTAGTGAAATTCAAGGTTGTAATCGGTTCCCAAAATCGCAAGAAATGCGGAACCTGGTTACATATGGGACCGCACAATGCAATACACAAAGAAAAATTGGTAGTGGTAGCCACCAAACCCTCTATAAGTGGTAATTACTATTGAATAAAGATTTAGATGTAAAATAATTTAAATATTAACATGATAAATATCACTGAATGGAGAATATAATATAACATCTAACAAAAATTAACCACATAAATATAGACACGAGGGGTGCTGCCACATGTCCTGATACATGGATATATATAAAAAGAACAAAGTTGGACCAATTTAGGGCGCACCAATAATAAAAGATATATGGTTGATATAGTGTAATGGCTGACTTGGATTATTTCCAGTGATAAATGTAGGGGGTGTAAAAAAGAAAAAATTAATAAAATATAACTTTTAATAAATTTGGTATAAAAGGGTGAAATATGTACCCAATAACAAATAAAATTCACTGCTCTCTCTAAATTAATACCACAGTATGAAATAAAGAGTCTTAGAAGAACAATATAAATAATGCCTCACAGTAAGGTCAGAATAAATTGGTAAAGGTGCTAAGATAGCAAAATAGCGAATGGATTGTAGTATAGCAAAAATCATAGAGCACCATATACCATTAATGTTGCTAAGCCAGACACTTAAAGGGAATACAATTAATGAATTGGTAACAATCTGGAAGGAGAGTTGTTTAATGTGTCAACACTGTAACACTGTAACACAAATGTAACAGGTTGAAAGTAACATTATACATTCCCAATAGTGCAAATACGAATGGCAATATTTTTCTTTCTTATGCCAGCATTGAGACAGAACTGTTGCAAAATCAAAATGTAACAATAATATATCATTCAAATAAATGTTTCAAATGTGACCAGATTGGAGCAGAGCAAGTAAAAGAAAAAATATCATGTAGACATATGGATTCAAAAATAGGTATCCTCCAGGTTCTGAACTCCCTGGTCTACAATAAACTCAAGTAAAAAATAAATAAATAAAAATGTGATTTAGATTAATTACTTGCCATTACATTTACAATCATAAGCACAAATTTTTCCTCCGGAAATAAAAATAAGTTTAAAAGTTCATATGAAGTTTCCATCTTACATTCCCAGAATGTCATACACAGCATTGCCATGCCACCCAGAAACAATATAAAACGTAGATATTTATTACAATATGTTTAGCATTAAAAATGCAGTCTAGTGTTTAACCATTTTTGGTCTCCATGACAACAGTGAATGTCCAGCCACAGACTATGCCTTTCTTCTCGTTTTTAGACCATTCATTTTCCGAATTCTCTATTTCATATTGAAGGTTTTGAAGGTCAAATAGAATGTTCTGTGTTAACTTTACATTCCATTGTTATACATTAACTGTATGCCACCCATTAGAATCCCGAACTCAAGAGCCAGCCTGGTACATTTTAAAGAAGGGGGAAGGGATGGCAGCTTAGTTTAAATTTAAAAAAATAATGTGACCCAGTGACCCAGCCCAAGGCAGTAACCCTGGCTTTTAGCCCGGTCAGCCCCTGCTTCCTGTGTTCCACGTCTAAAAGATTCAATTATGTTATACTTCATTCATTTACAATTCCCTTTCTTAGTGTGAGCTCCTATCATGACCCTGGTTTAGTTTACAAGTTTAGTGTAATAGAGGAAAATCTTTGACTAATGTCTGAAATAGTTTTGTTAGATTTTGGAAAAAGAAGACAGAGGACTGAAGGAATATAAATGATCGACTGAGGCCTAACAGGGACTAAAGTCATAGGGTTTGATCCAGAACTCTGTTCATTTTCCATATGCACAGAGATATGGAAGTCCGAATGGAAGAGGGGTGGTCATATCTTTAATATAAAATAGCATTAGGATACAAAGCAACTGTCTACTGAGCTGTGATCTGTTGTTTTATTGCTCTGGCCTGGAGAGATGTGTTTATTTGTAGTTAGAAGAAATGTTTACGTGTACATCATTAACCTGTCAATAAAGGATTTATGGGCAGAAGTCTAGCACTGAGACCTAGACTCACATTCCTGGTGTGCAGCTAATAGAGTTGAGGTCCGGTGGCATATTGGCTTTAAATGTGGGATTCTAAACTAGGTAAAGGAAGTGTTCAGAATATTCTGGCTTGTCCTGGCCCAGAAAGTATCCTTGTGTAAATCTGTTTTCTGCATTTTAACACTTTTATTTTATAAGAGACTGTTTGCTTTTTGTATGTCATTTTAATATATATTTTTCAAAGAGATCATTTTGAGTTTATTTTATTGCATAGTGCAATAAAAACACCCAACTTCCACAGGTACCTTGCAGTAGTCAGGTGCAAACATGCATTCTGCACACAGTGAGTAATGTGCATTACTTATACAAAGTAATTATAAATCATATAATCAGAAACTGGTTCCTTTTTTTTCAAAGAAAATGCGCTAAAATGGGCCTGGCATTAGAACACCAGCGATTTAATGTTAATATGGCAACAGGGAATTTATTTATCTTGTACTTGATGTATAAGTAAAAACAGGTCACCGCATAGAAAATCTGAATTTCAAAAATTCAGATTCCTCCCAGGCAGTTCTCGAGGAGGCATTCCAATCGATCCACAGAGCACCAGGCTTTCAGTTCCCCCGAAAACTTTTTCAAAATAGTCTTCCACTACTTTCCCTAAATCTTACCCTAACCCTCCCCTGTCACTACCCTAACCTTCCTTTCCTTACAGCCTGACCCTAACCCTCCCTTACTTGCAGCCTGACCCTAACCCTCCATCTCCCACAGCATGACCAAACGGCATACTCAGCCATTTATTTAAAATAAAGTCCAAAATGTTCTAACCGGAGACTGCAACCGATTAAAAACTCTCCTGCTAAGCAAAACGTTGCTGGCACAAATCTCATTATCAACTTTTTAGTGCTGCCCTGGACAATACCAAACAATCCTACTCTCAATCTCTCATTTCTACTAAGGCTTCTAACCCCAAACACCTCTTTCATATATTTATTTCCCTACTGAACCCTCCTGTGCAGAATCCACCAACCTCCATCAACGTCCAAGATCTTGCAAGGTACTTTAAGGACAAGATTGACAAGATAAAACAGGAATTATCCTCCCACTGCTCATTTACAACATACTATCTAACAACCTTCCTCCACCCTCTGCCACTATGGGCCTGATCCAGACCTACGCTCAGGTGCATTTTTACGATGGTTGTAAGCATAAAAACGGCCATTTGTACTTACTGCGCATGCTCGGCAGATGTTACGCTCCTGTAATGCTACAAAATTCTGAGAGTGTATGGGCTTTGAGCATACCAGCTTCGTAACAACACTTGAGGGGGCGTGCCTGCCAAACGAAACCCGTAAATACGCACCGAGGGCGGGTTGAGGCATTTAAATCGTACAGTATGGGCGTGCTAAGCGTCGTAACCACGCAATGAGCTTACGGACGCCCGCGGTTATGAACAGAAAAGTTAGGGTAGGATTTGCTGGGCGTAAGAAGACTAAACTAAGTACAACCAAGGGGAGTGCCGAGGGGAGTGCATCGTAGGTACGCTGGCATAAATACACTACGCACTTGAACGTTTCATGAGTGTAGGTCTGGATCAGGCCCTATGTCCTCATTCCATCTCAAAGATGAAGAGGAAGTATCTGCTCTTTACTTCCCTTCCTACTCTACTACCTGCCCTTTTGATCCTCTGCCCTCACAAGTTAGTCGATGCCTATCCACAGTGCTTATTGCAGCCTTAACTACAATCTGCAATCTCTCTCTTATGACTGGCATCTTCCCTTCTTTATTCAAGCATGCACTGATTACTCCAATTCTGAAAAAACAAAACGCTGACCCAAACTCTCCCTCAAATTATCGGCCCATCTCCCAGCACCCATGCCCCTCAAAGCTGCTAAAATGACTTGCCTACACTGAGCCTCACTCACTTTCTTTCCTTACACGATCCAGTCAGGCTTTTGTTCTCAACATTCCACCAAGACAACATTGACCAAAGTGGTCAATGATTTAATCACTGCTAAATCTAAAAATCACTAGTCTCTGCTTTTGACACTGTTGACCACTCTCTTCTCATACAAATGTTACAATTACTAGGTATTCAGGACATAGCCCTTTCCTTGTTCACATCTGTTCTCTCTCTAATCGCTATTTCAGTGTTTGCTTTTCTGGATCTACCTCTCCTGCCCTTCCACAATCTATTGGGGTACCACAGGCTCAGTCTTGGGTCCATTGCTCTTCTCTATCTATACCTCTTCACTTGGACAACTATTAAAATTATTTGGTTTTCAGTATCATCTCTATGCAGATGATACACAAATCTACCTATCCATCCCTGATCTATCACCTACTGTGCTGGCCCATGTAATTGAATGTCTTTCTGTCATTTCATCCTGCATGTCCTCCTGCCATCTCAAACTCAATCTTTCAAAAACAGAGTTATTTATATTTCCTCCTGGCAACAAGAGCTACCACCCGGTCTCTCTATTTCTGTTGACAACACTGAAATATTCTGTACTCGTCAAGCTCGCTGCCTAGGTGTTACACTTGACCTTGAACTGTCTTTTGTGACCCACATACAATCTGTTTCTAAATCCTGTTATATACACCTAAAAAACATTTCCAGAATATGAAAATATCTCTCACAAGACTGCTAAAACTCTCATTCATGCACTAATCATCCCCCACATTGTTTACTGCAATGCTCTCCTTATTGGACTCCCACAATATAAAATTACCCCTCTACAGTTTATATTGCATGCAGCAGCAAGCCTGTAAACTTCAGAATCAAATGCAAAAATCCAATCCTTAGTAACCTATAAAGCCATAAACAACACTGCACCTGCATATATATCCTCAATTGTAGTCAAGATATATCCCAGCTTGCTCTCTCAGATCATCACAAGATCTACAGCTGTCTTCTACACTCCATAAATGCTCTGATTCCAGTTACAGGACTTCTCCTGGGCTGCACCCACTCTCTGGAATAACCTGCCTCGTCCATTAAGACTATCTTCTACCCTCCAAACTTTCAAGCGCTCACTTAAAACTCACCTCTTCAGACAAGCTTATCAGATTCTTTAACCTAAGCTTTATTTACTATATTAAAAACCACTTTGCCTTTTTATTACATTATTAACAGAAAACCTCTCTTTTGTTTCTAAAATTCCCTCATCTTTGCTGCTGTGTGGTAGAGCACTGAAAGCATTTTTACCATACATCCTGGCTGGTCCATTATGTGAGGTAGATGTATCAAACCCACTGTCCTATAGAGTGTACAGCAGGGTTGCCGACTCTCCCGGAATGTCCGGGAGACTCCCGAAATTCGGCCAGTACTCCCGGTATCCCGGGAGAGCCAGCAAATCTCCCGCAAGTCACTTGAGGCCCGTGGTTTCACTGAAACCACGGCATCAAGTCCTGCCCCCCTGCCTAGCAACACTAGTATACTAGTGTTGCTAGGCACAGGAAGGGACTTGATGACGCAATCTGCGGCATCAAGCCCCGTCCCGACCCCTAATTCAAGTAAAAACGGGGCCGTATGAGCCAGGAGCAGGAGCCTAATTAAGCGACTTGCATTAATCGCGTCATTAACGCTAACCGCGTCATTAAGCCCCGTCCACTCCATGCGTCGCTAGCTTCTCTCCGGGATCTCCCGGAGAGAAGCTGCCAAAAGTTGGCAACCATGGTGTACAGTAAGCCTGTGAGCAGGGCCCTCTTACCCCTCCAGTCTGTCTGCTATTACCCAATCTTGTTTATACTGATTGTTAAAATTGTAAAGTGCTACGTAATCTGCTGGCACTATATAAAAACCTGTTAACAAACACTAAATAAATAATATTATATCAAAATAAATAAAGTAAGAGCATGAGGTGAATGACATGTAGTAGCCATTTTATTGCCCAAAAAGTAGACTGTCAAGTTACTAATGGAGGAGGGGGGAGTTTAATTTATTGTTGCTTGCTTTATGGAGTGTGTGGTCTGTTATGAGACCAAATGTGAGTCATATTCTTGTGTAACGTTATCCTAGTCATCGCTGAATTAGTAGACATTAGGCAGATGCTTAGAGTCATTCCAGAGACTGTTTTAATTAGTTCTGACCCTGTTCTACACCCCATCTATTTGTCATATTAATAAAAACAACACTGGCAATGAAGTCAGCTTTCCAGTAAATTGTCAATGTAATACTGAGATGCTTTGTCTCTTTCCAGCTACTGCAAAAACAATATTTCATTTACATTTCTATATCTAGTAAAATCCTCTAAATAAAATGTATAACAACTGTTCCTTCCATAAGCTTTCTCATAACACACTGTCACAGTTAGTCACCCATTACTATGGAGCACTATGGACCTGAGCGATGTACACTTACATGAATCTGCCTTCGTTACATATGGGGCCTAACCCAGGGCCATATTCAGAGATCCATTTTTTAAAAGTACGCAATTATATGCACGCACGTAGCAAGGCCACACCCACCAACACCCACGACACTCCCCTCTCCCGACCATACAATCGTAGACTTAAACTTCCATAGACCACTCTGATGTATTTTTATGCCGCCCATCCGCACTTATGAACCTAAGTGAGATTCACATGTCCGTGCCTAAATAACTTACGAGCGTATATATATATTAACTTACGTAAATAAAGTTACTACGCATGCGCAGTTAAAACGTACCTAAAAATACGCACGCAACTCCACGTGAAAACGGATCCGTGAATATGGTCCCCAGGGTTGCCCACATTCTCCAAGATCTCCTGGAGGGAAGACATAGATGCCGGTATGAGGGTGATGAGATTTATGCAAATCTCATCATTAAGCCCCACCCCTGTTCATCATTACTGCTATTCATACTGTTCCTGTAGTTGGGCGTGGTTTAATGATGAAAATGACATCATTAAGCCACGCCCAATCCTTAGTAACACTAGGGCCTAGATTTGCTAAAGTAAAGTTTGTCAAACTCGCGGGACATTGGGGTAGATCCAGAACTACGTGTGCCGTACGTTTATTCGCGCAGCGTATTTTCCTGTGCATAAATTCGTTACACACCCCTTGCACGGACGTATTTTGTGAAGATACGCTGCCCAAACCCTACCTTAACTTTTTCAAACGTAACAGAGTACGTCCGCGAACGGACGTACTTACTACGTGATCGTACGCAGCTTAGCACGCCCATACAGTACACTTTAAATACCACCCCCCGCCTACTTCACGTAAAACGCACGTATTGTTGACTAAAAAAATTGGCACGCCCACACGTAAGTATTTACGTGACACATACGTTAATTTTCCTATACGTTCACAATTACGCTATGTGAATGTGCGTATTTTCTATTCTATGCATGCGCAGTGCATTCTAAACTGCGATTTTACGTCTCCGTCACGCGTAAAATCGCTTCGAAGCGTAGTTCTGGATCAGGTGCTATGTTTGTAGCTTTGTATGTTATTTTGTTTTTCCCTTTTTTTAATGAGATGAATGATTTTTTTATGTAGCCGCAGTTGACATCGTGATGGGTATTTTTTTCAGCCACTACATATAAATCGATGGATTTACTAAACAGCGAGTTGTAAAATGTCTACCCTAACTTCAGCCGGTGTAACAATGTGTAATTACGCTGCCCACAGGAGTGTAAATGTCCAAACCCACCCTCCCGCCATCATTAGCTTACCTCCTCCCGCTTTCCTTGCCTAACTTTTGCATAATTATGGCGAGGAACGCCCCCTCAGCCATAACTACGCAACAGTTGGGGACGCCCGATCCTCAGGAACAGGTTTCCCTAACTACGACCGGACAACACCTGCCTGGCGCATGCGAAAATTGGCAGAAATGCCGATCTTACGCATTTACGGCGTAGTTCAGGATCCTCCCCAATGTCCTCTAGTCCAGGTAAACTGGTCTTTGGAAATGTTTGATTTAAATCGGGAGCGAGCTCCCGATATTTAAAGGGAGCCAATCAACAAGCTAAATGGCTCCCTATTCTTCAAAGCTGTACTATGCTGTTCTGACAGCTTTGAAGGTATACTTTAAAGCTGTCAGATCAACATAGTACATAGATATACAGCAGCGGCTATTGCAAGGAGTAGTACAGACCGGGATCAGCCGAAAACGCACCGTGTGGAGCGCAACTTCAGCTGGTTCTTATCTGTAATACTGCCTGCAATAAATAACTGCTGCTGTATATCTATGTGCTATGCTGCTCTAATAGCTTTGATGGTATCAGCATGGTATCAGAGCAGCATAACTAGCACTGGCCCCCTCTTCTGCTAGGATTATTGGTCACAGCAGAGGAGGTATATGGTGCCGATAACGGGACATTTCCTTAGCAGGAAATCATCCTGTTTATCGGCGCAACCACTACTGGGACCGATAATCGTCCCAGTGTATGGCCAACTTTAAACCGGAGTGGAACATTTTACCCTGAATCAGATACTGAAGAGAACATCCATTGTTGACCTGTGAGTTTATATTGCCTCCATATCATGAACCATCTGTGTACACATCCTCGACACACCTGCTCTTTGTAGACCATGGTGCTTATGCTTTTTATTATGTTGCCATTTTTGTCTGTCTTTATCTCAGTCACTGAATGTACTCCATCCATATAACACAATCCTCTAATTTATTGTTCTACTTGGGATCTCTGCTACATAATATAGTATAACAATACTTCCCATACAGTAATCCCTTTCACTTCCCTTACCTGCATTACTCTACCTCCTTTACAACTCTCTATCTATATTGGTTCAGCTGTGCTCTTATCTCCACTAATTAACACAAATGAACTCTTTTCCTACCTTAAATGTTTATCTGTAATATTCTCAAATGCTCGAAACAATGTAACATCTATTAAGGTGCCCATACACTAGAGCGAGTATCGGCCCGATCGTGCAATTATCGGGTGATTGGGCAAATAATCACTGTAGTGGATGGTCAAGATAGATTTTTCAAACGCCAAATAAACGTATCAGAAACACTCTGGTATGACTATTTGGTTACTTGACATGTTTAATTTTTATTGGGAGCAAGCTCCTGATATTTTAAGGGAACCAATCAGCAAGCTGAATGGCTCCCTATTCCTGCAATAGACGCCGCTCCATATCTATGTACAAAGCTGCTCTGTCAGCTTTGAATTATACCTTCAAAGCTGTCAGAGCAGCATAGTACACAGATATACAGTAGTGCAGACAGGGATCATCCGAAACCGCACTGTGTGAAACGCGGCTTCGGCTGATTCTTGTTTGTATGTCTGCCTGCAATAACCGCTGCTGTATATCTGTGTACTATGCTGCTCTGGCAGCTTTGGAGGTATAATTCAAAGCTGACAGAGCAGCTTTGTACATAGATATGGAGCGGCGTCTATTGCAGGAATAGGGAGCCATTCAGCTTGCTGATTGGTTCCCTTAAAATATCAGGAGCTTGCTCCCAATAAAAATTAAACATGTCAAGTAACCAAATAGTCATACCAGAGTGTTTCTGATACGTTTATTTGGCGTTTGAAAAATCTATCTTGACCATCCACTACAGTGATTATTTGCCCAATCACCCGATAATTGCACGATCGGGCCGATACTCGCTCTAGTGTATGGGCACCTTAATAGATGTTACATTGTTTCGAGCATTTGAGAATATTACAGATAAACATTTAAGGTAGGAAAAGAGTTCATTTGTGTTAATTAGTGGAGATAAGAGCACAGCTGAACCAATATAGATAGAGAGTTGTAAAGGAGGTAGAGTAATGCAGGTAAGGGAAGTGAAAGGGATTACTGTATGGGAAGTATTGTTATACTATATTATGTAGCAGAGATCCCAAGTAGAACAATAAATTAGAGGATTGTGTTATATGGATGGAGTACATTCAGTGACTGAGATAAAGACAGACAAAAATGGCAACATAATAAAAAGCATAAGCACCATGGTCTACAAAGAGCAGGTGTGTCGAGGATGTGTACACAGATGGTTCATGATATGGAGGCAATATAAACTCACAGGTCAACAATGGATGTTCTCTTCAGTATCTGATTCAGGGTAAAATGTTCCACTCCGGTTTAAAGTTGGCCATACACTGGGACGATTATCGGTCCCAGTAGTGGTTGCGCCGATAAACAGGATGATTTCCTGCTAAGGAAATGTCCCGTTATCGGCACCATATACCTCCTCTGCTGTGACCAATAATCCTAGCAGAAGAGGGGGCCAGTGCTAGTTATGCTGCTCTGATACCATGCTGATACCATCAAAGCTATTAGAGCAGCATAGCACATAGATATACAGCAGCAGTTATTTATTGCAGGCAGTATTACAGATAAGAACCAGCTGAAGTTGCGCTCCACACGGTGCGTTTTCGGCTGATCCCGGTCTGTACTACTCCTTGCAATAGCCGCTGCTGTATATCTATGTACTATGTTGATCTGACAGCTTTAAAGTATACCTTCAAAGCTGTCAGAACAGCATAGTACAGCTTTGAAGAATAGGGAGCCATTTAGCTTGTTGATTGGCTCCCTTTAAATATCGGGAGCTCGCTCCCGATTTAAATCAAACATTTCCAAAGACCAAATAATCGCACCAGAGCATTTCTAGTCGTTTATTTGGCATTTGAAAAATTGATCTTGGTCATACACTACAGCTATTATTTGCCCGATCACCTGATTATTGGGTGATCGGGCTGATAATCGCTCTAGTGTTTGGCCAGCTTAACTCTTCGTCAGGATTCCTCCACACAATGCTATCAGTAGCAATCAAATCATACACACATATGAGTAGCAGACCCGGCAATTCTTATAGAGTTTATCTTTGGTTGATATGATGCAGTCTCATCTGATAGTGAGAACAATGGGCCAGATCCAGAACAACGCTTGTGAGCGAATTTATGCATGGCGGAGACGTAAAATCGCCTTTTGGTAAGTACTGCGCATGCGAACTATAGAAAATACGCACAGTAACGTAGCGTAATTGTGAACGTATGGGCGTGTGGGCGTGCCAATTTTATGTGAGTCCAAAATACGTCTGAAATACGTTAAGTAGGCGGGGGTTTGTATTCAAAGTGTACAGTATGGGCGTGCTTAGCTGCGTAAATTCGTGTTGCCCATACGTACGTGTGCGTATCACTGCGGTTACGTTGGCAAAAGCTAAGGTAGGGTTTGGAAAGCTTATCTTAACAAAATACGTACGTTCTAGGGGAGTGTATAGAAGGTACGCACACGAAAATACGCTACGCGAATAAACGTACGGCAAACGTAGTTCTGGATCTACCCCAATGTCCCAAAGTCTTTGAATAATAGTCTCTCACAGTCTTTTAACTGTCCCTTGAAAATACACTCATATAAACAACAATACCCTAAATAACAATGTGTTCCGTAGGGTGTAAGTCTTATGTGTTGTTATTCTTGGTTACTCACGTTCAGATACCTAGTTCTTAAGAAAAATCTGTATGTAGTCAACAGAGGATCCGTGACTTGATCCAGACTTAACGACAGCCATTTTTATGCATGCGTAAATCTGGCTGTGGAAATGCACTGCCCAGGCGAGTGGCTGATGTTACTCGTCGTAACTCTGATCGTACATAATTTGTTAGTAACTCTGTATGATAGTGTATATCATTCCTACGCAAGCCGTGCATTGTGGGCAGTGGGAGGCATTTAAATTGTACGGTATGGGCTTGGTTAGGCACTTATGTACTCAGAGAGGTACGCAAGGAAACATTACGTTCTACACAATGTAATGTCTTGGCGTTTAACTTCTTGTACCATGAGTTTCGTGACGAACCATTCTGAGGGATGCGTTGATCATATCCATCTTCTTTTATGTTATAGATTCTAAAATGATAGAATCTGATTGGTTGTTGTTGGCAACTGCTTTTTATTTCTAGGAATGTCACAAAATCTCTGTTCATGCTATATATGATCTTTAATTGAAATAACTATATTTTTGACATAATATTATGTTTTATTATTTAGTAAAATAATATTGTTTATTATTTAGATATATCATGTAGTCATATCTGGGATTTGCCACCAAAAAGGACACCAAACCCAAAAGAGAAAACTGCTGCCAACCTTAGTTGCAGAACACAACATATTTCAGGAAAAACCTTTTGATACTTTAGAAAGGGATTTCCCTGAAACATTTTGTACGGCTGTAATCCCTTGTCTATGATATTAAGCTATGAGTAAGTTACAAAGTCAGTGGATGAGGCAATAATGTTATGTCCTCAGACTTTGATGATATAATAATCAGAATAATATACAATATATAAGAATATATATATGAACTTTATATAATATTAAAAGAAAAGGTAACTAACAACACTGGTTCCATTGGGCCTGATCCAGACCTACGCTCGAGTGCGTTTTTACAATGGTCGAAAGCGTAAAAACGGCCATTTGTACTTACTGCGAATGCTCAGGGCAGATGTTACGCTCATGATACGCTACGAAAGTCTGAGCGTATGGGCCTTGAGCGTACCAGCTTCGTTACTACGCTCAAGGGGGGCGTGCCAACCATACGAAAGCCGTAACTATGCACCGAGGGTGGGGTGAGCCATTTAAATTGTACAGTATGGGCATGCTAAGCGTCGTAACTATGTAAGGAGCTTTACGATGGCAGCGGTTACACGTGGAAAAGTTAGGGTAGGGTTTGCTCAACGTAAGACAGCAAAAAATATGTGCAAGTGTATATGTAAATATAGGGGTGCAGCCAATGACCAAAGTGACCACTATGTAAATACAAGGAACAAAACAGGTCTGGCGCTCCAAACATACATTAAATAAC
>WWET01005885.1:6174-24940 GCA_011038615.1 Limnodynastes dumerilii
GGTAATGGAAGGGGAGGGTTAGGGTTAGAATTAGGGAAAGGGTTGGGGTAGTGTTTTACACTTACCTATTGGGGCACCGTGTTCAGTTCTTCGGGGATCGATTGTTATGCCTCATTGAGTTCTAAACTGGATGGGAGAGAACGGCCCTATTGAAATAGGGTTGTTCTTAGAAGGGATCCACACCCGTCAGGACTTACCCCCCCCACCACTTACCCCCCACACACCCGCCAGGACTTACCCCCCCACCACTTACCCCCCAGGCCACAATTTGTCAAATAATGTAGCTTGCTCATGGGTTCTCCATCAAGTGATGATAATTCCTGAAGGACATACTGTGAGTCAGTCACAGTCAGCCAAATGTCCCTGCTTATTGTTCTATATATTCTATACACTCCTTTCATATTCAAAGCCAGGGATGACTTAAAGGAAAATATGATTTAATAGCGTCCTAAGTAAATGCAGTGGAAGAATGTGATCTATTGACCTCGCTGTAGTGGAAAAACAAGATTTTTGTTCATAATAAATGACAGGCATATGTTACACTCACCCAGTGCCGCAATAAACCAACCTGATTCAGAACAGATGCTCCCTATATATCATAAACTGTCCGCCAAACAGGGAAATCTCATCATCTCCATCTACATCTATACAGTATCAGTGCAGGAAAGGGGCTTTACTGAAAGGGTGATAGATATGTGGAATAATCTCCCATCTGAGGTGGTAGAGCAGGGTTGCCAACTCTCCCGGAATGTCCGGGAGACTCCCAAAATTCAGGCTGTTCTCCCGGTATCCCGGAGGAGCCGGCAAATCTCATGCAAGTGACTTGAGGCTCGTAGTTTCCATGAAACCACCACCACAAGTGGTCTATCTATCTCATATCTATCTATCTATCTATCTATCTATCTCATATCTATCTATCTATCTCATATCTATCTATCTATCTATCATCTATCTATCTATCTCATATCTATCTATCTATCTCATATCTATCTATCTATCTATCTATCTATCTATCTATCTATCTATCTATCTATCTATCTATCGATGTACATACATTTTATTTGTAGCGGGCTTGGTGATGTAATTTGTCTCTTAATAACATTATGAATGTTTCCATTGATAGGCAGGGGCGGGAGTTGAGGCTGTGATTTGACGTTAATCACTGCTTAGCTCCACCCTTTTACAGTTTAAGAACTGTCGTAGGCGAGAAATAAAAAGTTGCCAATATTCACCACAGGATCGAGCGTCTTCTATTATTTCCTAGACGTCTCTCCTGCTCTTTTATCTAATGAAATGTACGGAGATAGCTCCGGGTAAAGCCGCCCAGACTGTAATCTCCATCGTGTATTACACACCCGGGCTGACTTGTAATTAGGGCCGCTGTAATTGTGATTGTGTGATGACGCCCACTCACACTGTGCTGTCTGAGTCTACCGTCATTAGTGTTCTGGTACAGAATGCCAGCGCCGTTCACAGCCATAAATATTGTTCTCAGAGACGTTTGTGTCACTCGTCTGACATTAAGTTTTCAGTCTGTAGTTAGAGAAAGGAGAAAATAATGACAACAGCTGCGCTCTAATGCCAAACGACCAATACTAATACATTCCTTCCCTGCCAGCCAGTAACGTGAATAACAAATTCAGAGGGTTAAGGACTTGTCCAAGGCCAGATTATGAGGAAGTGCAAGAACAAAGACCATTTCTTGGTTGTGTCATTTAGATGCCAACCATCAGTGTATTTTTTTAAGAAATCAAATATGGTGACAGTAATGGATGGTGATCACCAGGGTCACCATCAGGGGGGTAGCCGGGTCATTTGCCCTGGACCCAGATAGAGAGGGAGCCCACTAATATTCTCCTTGGATCCGAACCTATAAGTCCAGTACCCTCCCCCGCACCATAATAGATAGATAGATAGATAGATACATACATACATACATACATGCCTATGAGATAGATAGATAGATAGATAGATAGATAGATAGATAGATAGATAGATATGAGATAGATAGATAGATAGATAGATAGATAGATAGATAGATAGATAGATAGATAGATAGCCAAACGACCAATACGAATACATTCCTTCCCTGCCAGCCAGTAACGTGAAAAGCAAATTCAAACAGGATAATACAGAGGGTTAAGGACTTGTCCAAGGCCAGATTATGAGGAAGTGCAAGAACAAAGGCCATTTCTTGGTTGTGTCATTTAGATGCCAACCATCAGTGTTTTTTTTTTAAAGAAATCTAATATGGTGACAATAATGGATGGTGGTCACCAGGGTCACCATCAGGGGGGTAGCCGGGTCTTTTGCCCTGGACCCAGATAGAGAGGAGACCCACTGATATTCACCTTGGATCCGAACCTATAAGTCCAGTCCCCTCCCCCGCACCATGATAGATACATACATACATACATACATGCATATGAGACAGACAGACAGATAGATAGATAGATAGATAGATAGATAGATAGATAGATAGATAGATAGATAGATAGATAGATAGATAGATAGATATGAGATAGATAGATAGATAGATAGATAGATAGATAGATAGATAGATAGAATAGATATGAGATAGATAGATAGATAGATAGATAGATAGATAGATAGATAGATAGATAGATAGATAGATATGAGATAGATAGATAGATAGATAGATAGATAGATAGATAGATAGATAGAATAGATATGAGATAGATAGAATAGATATGAGAAGATAGATAGATAGATAGATAGAGATAGATAGATAGATAGATAGATAGATAGATAGATAGATAGATAGATAGATAGATAGATAGATAGATAGATAGATAGATAGATAAAGAGATAGTTTTCTGATCCCTTGCAGTCAGACGTTCCCTCTCTCCACGAATCCATCCAGATATCCGGGCATTCCCGTGCACCTGGGACATGAGATTGAAGGCAGCTTCTGGTTGACAAGACTCAGATCCTGGCATTGGGATAGAATCCCAGAATCCCTTATATCCAGAGGCCCAGCAATCCTAATTCCAGACCTCACAGTGAGCTATTTCTAGTCTATACATTATATCTCTCAGAACAACGTGATCGTGTACTCATGACGGGTCACAGTGTCCCCCTGTCTGTTCCTAGGGTTCACACTTTAATTATCCCTGGACCGCGTCCCACTATGTCCTGATTATCCGTGTTTGTTTGTGTAACCAAGGAGCCGCTCGTACTATCACTGCGGCCTGCATGTCTCTCCAAATATAGGGCCCTGTACATGTGTTCTGACAAGTGCCCCTCATACGGGAAGCTTAATTATAGCCGGGATGGGCTCTGTTTTTAGCTATCAGTATTATAGTTAGAACTGTTTTAATTTGGGCTGTAACACATCTGATTCCCACACCCTGACGGTGTCTGCTGCCGCTCTTATCTCTCACATTCCCTGGAAACTTGGCAGGACTCCGCCATCATAATAAGCTAGTAGCAGTTCATCTATCTTTCATGGTGGGTTTGTCCAGAAGCCCCGAGCTGGTGGCGTTCTGAATAGTGGAGTGAAACCCAACCGACCGAGGTTTTTGTATTTACATGTCAACAGTGGATTTTCCATGGTGCACAATCAGGTAGGAGAGAAACGTGAGCCGTGGCCTCCGACAATGGCTGGTTTTGTTACCCACAACAATGAAGCACTTGGACAGGGATCAGTGTCCGTCATGTAACCCATAACCCATTCACTGCCTAACAATTCCTGAAGGCCTCTAGGGAAATGCAGTCAATTTGTGCAGATGGAGCCTGATTTACAGAGGCGCGTGGATTTATTAGCGTGGATTTATTAGCGTGGATTTATTAGCGTGGATTTATTAGCGTGAATTTATTAGCGTGAATTTATTAGCGTAAATTTATTAGCGTAAATTTATTAGCGTAAATTTATTAGCGTGAATTTATTAGCGTGGATTTATTAGTGTGGATTTATTAGCGTGAATTTATTAGCGTGAATTTATTAGCATGGATTTATTAGCGTGGCTTTATTAGTTTGGATTTATTAGCGTGGATTTATTAGCGTGGATTTATTAGCATGCATATATTCAAGGCAGGATTGAGGGCCATGTGGGCCTGGAGCTGAAAATGATCAAGGGCCCTAAAGTATGCTTTGGAGGTCCCTGACATTCATCCTTATGCAGTACAGTGGCCTGGAGATCTGCAGTATGTGGGGCCTATTTTCAGATGGAGGCCTGGGCCTGTAGTGCCTTTATCCTCATTGTTAATCCGGCCCTGCATATATTATCGCATAGTTGCTGACTCTTCCGGACTCCCAAAATTCAGGCAGTTCTCCTGGTACCCCAGGAGAGCCGGCAAATCTCCCGCAAGGGACATGAGGTCCCCCTGCCTGGCAACACCAGTTTACTAGTGTTACTAGGGACAGGGAGGGACTTGATGACGCAAATTGCGTCATCAAGCCCCACCCGCATCCCTATGAAACCCCAAAAGGGGTCATTGATTTTCAAGAGGCGGGGCTTAATGACACGATTTGCATAACTCGTTTAGTTAAGCCCCGCCCCCTGCATGCATCTATAGCTTCCCTCCGGGATCTCCCGGAGGGAAACTTTTAAAAGTCGGCAACCCTGTATTATCGTGCATTTATTAGCGTGTATTAGCATTTTCTGGATGGAGACTTCATCCCTCACACTCACCATGTGTACCAGGTACATTGGTATTTAAATCACACCGTAAGGGATTTCCTATTACACACTAGGAAATGTCAGCTAAAATCACCTCTTTTCCTTTCCCGCAGCTTAGTAAATCTGGCCCTTAATCTAGACAAACATCTAGACCTTACTTGCAGGCAGGTTGGGAGAAACGACATACAAAGAGTTGACTGGGCGCAAGACTCGTGTTGCGCTTTGGGGATTATGGGGTTAATGCTGCGGGCATGTTTAAATGTAATCTCTGAAATCCCACAAGACTTTGATGCTGGCAGCGCCCTCAGACAGATTACTCTCTGCAAATATTTAAACAAGAGCCTTTCATAGAGATTGGTGTCCAGAGCAGCGAAAGCAAACAGGGATTATCGGAGTATATTTATGACAAGGGAAATAAAAGTCTATTCTAAGGTCTCGGGGGCAGCGCTGGGACACCGGGGTCACTGTAATGACCGCCAGGCCCGTGACTCCTTTCATTGTTCGGCAGTCGCACCACTAGCCACTCCCTTTACGCAGACACAGACCTCGGAAACCTATATCCTACCTTAAGTTTTCTGAGTCCATTAGCGCGTCCACACAGTACATGGTAATGCCAAGTCACGCTGTCGGATTTGTCATTTGTCGCAGGTCTGGCGAGAGAGAATTGCGTACAAGTCAGAACCTGTGTATGCGTGAATTGCAAGAGCGGACAGAACACAATGGATTGGATCTTCAACTCCACAACGCTGGGATACGAATTGGAACAATGGTCGTAGAGATATTGTTTTTGTACATCCAGCGACAATTATGAAATTTAGAAGTAGACTTAATTAAAGGATAAACACATTATTTATAGGATTTCTAGGTTTAAACTAAAAGGACTATGGGCTGTAATCACAGCCAAGAGCAAGGTAGATAGGGACAGAACCGCACCTAACTCACTCATCCTTTTCGGATGTCCCTTTTTCGAATAGTTTCCAATTTACACTTTTTTTTCATGAATGGGTGTGTCTGCCGTTCGGCAAACTTCACCCATTCACTTTCGCACTTACCGATATCCATCTGCGATATCCCTCCGCCGGACCTCCGCCGCTGCTATCGCCGGACCGGGAATAAGTAAGTAAATTATTTGTGCGGCTTAGGGTTAGGGTCAGGCTGCAGGGGAGGGAAGGTTAGGGTAAGGCTACGGTAGATGGTGGGTTAGGGTCAGGCTGCAGGGGAGGGAAGGTTAGGGTCAGGCTGCAGGGGAGGGAAGGTTAGGGTCAGGCTGCCAGGAAAGGAGGGTTAGGGTTAGGGTAGTGAGAGGGGATGGTTAGGGTTACAATTAGGGAAGGGACTATTTTTACTTACCATTTTGGCGCACAGAGCTTTTGGTGCTCCGTGGATTGATTGCAATGCCTGCTCGAGGCATATGCAATTGAAATCCCAGCCGGTTCGCAACTGGCTGGGAGGAATCAGATTTTTCGCAATTTAAACTTTCGTTGCGGGGTCCCACACCCTTACTGTGCGTAGTTTTCCCAATTATATCGTCCCATAGCCTTCCATGCCAGGGTAAGATGGCGAGAACACGCTCATCTTCCCTCCTTTATGTGGGTAGCCTATCACCAGTGGTGCCCCATAAGGACATGTGCCCTTGGCTGCAGGCAATGCAGTCTATCGGTTAATCAGCCCGTGTCTCCCTGCTTCCTCTGTCATTAATAAAGTGAATTTTAATGAATACGTCATCACTGATAGGGTGGAGAAATAAGGGAACATTTGAGCTAATATTTGGGGTAATTGGGCCAGTTTTGGAGTCTATGGGTCGTATTCATAATTCTGATATAGTTGAAGCTCCATCTAAATTGGTAGCGAAGGCCGCGCAATTTTAAGTCCAGTACCGGTACATGCAAGGGCAGACTCCTCCCTCACAGACACAGGGCTTTTGACGGCAGGACACTACCCTAATTTTTATACACTGACCCCATGGAAAATGGTGCACATAATGAATACAATATACACAATATACGTATATATTTCCAATCCCTGTTACAGGCAGAATTCTGACTCATCTGCATAATAATAACAACACATAAATGTATACATGTAATAATTTACGTACTTTACAGTAAACCTGTGCTCAGCAACCATTGTTACTGCATTTCTATGCACTTTTCTGTTTTGTTTAGGTAACCATTTGCACACTTGACCGCCTGCAATGCCGTCTTCTATTATACAAAATACCGCAATCCTACAAAGGCAATATTGCTGCCAATGACAGGTAGTTTATTATCATTTACGTCATGTGCTCCAGTGTATAAAATAAGGGGGCAAAATATTCAAAGGAATAAATGGGTTATTTTGCAGAAATATCCCTGTGATTGATAATAGTGTCGAGGGTTTGTTCTAGGATGGAACTAAGAAACATCTGACTCAGGGATGTCTCAGCAAATTGCTTTTACATATTCTGTGTGTGAAGTATAACTTTATAGAGGCTTTTGTCTGTAAAGAACAAAGGGGGTTTTCTTCATGGAAGGAAATGGCTCGTCTTTCATGTTCCAAATATATGTCTATTATTTCATACACAAGTGTACAACGTCTATAAATTATATCTGTAGATAAAAGAGGGTTTTTTTGGTATCATTGCAACCTATATGAGACTGTTTAAACATTTCATGTCATGCTTGTTATCCTTTCAAAAATTTTTGGGGTGAGATTGAGAAAGCACCGAGGGGGAGTACCCAGCTCTGCCAAAGGGAGTGTGTCAAGGATGCTAAGCCCCACCCCTGAGTCAGGATGGGAGCCGGACTGTGAAAACAGTATTGCCCTTAGCTCTGTTAAACTGGGGCCCACGTTCTGGGCACCAAGCTCTGGGGGGACACCATAGAGCACCCCCGATTGCTTAAGATACAGAACTGCATCCCGCTACAGTGGAGGTCAAGTAAGTTTTTGCCCTGGGCCTCTAAGTTTCCCAAGAAGCCCCCCCCCCCCAAATCCCAAAAAACCCCCCCCAAGCACTATCCAAGACACAGTAAGTACTCTTGTGTGGGACAAAAAAAATAGGGGCTCTCCTGCAGGAGAAGAGAGGTAGAGGTACTTGTTTAAGAGAAGAGACTGTGGACACCAATCTCCAAACCACCGCTGGTGGCATTATGTGTGTAGTACTGATTAATCAAGGTGCTGCTCATGGGTGGAGTCAATCACGCCCCTGAGCAGAGCAGGAAACTCTACATCCAATACCTAGCTTTCCCTTGCACAAGCTCCCCATATGATCATTTAAAAGCTGACAAATCTGGTTTCTACTATTCATTAATATTTTTGATAAATTAAATAAAGTACAAATGCAATTAAACTTTTGTCCTTTGTTTAAGCTCAGCAGAAAACTAAAGATAAAAGTATGAAAACAGCGGGCCGCTCTGCGACTTTTGTTTCCGAAATATCGTTTAATGTTCCCGGATTATGGAAGGCGAAAGCCGTTTTTGCCGTATTGATCGCCTTCCATATGCTCGTAGGGTTTGACAGATTTCACACACAGGGTTTTCTGTCACAACAAAAGCCGCCTGTCAGTGTATCTGCCGGGCTACAAGTGGCCGCTGTCGTCACCTTCGCCAGTGGAACAAGAATCCCATGGACTGTGGCTGCTGCTAATAGCTGCTCTTTGATTTGGAGATATTGAACAGCGGTTATTTTTGGAACATAGACTTAGAAAGTTCAATGAACAGCGACCCTGTGCTTTGAAAGGCTTACTGTTTATAGAAGGGCAATATGCTGTTGACCCAGCTAAATATAATATAATGCACTGCTACCCAGAGAGATATGAGTGCAGCCAAATGACATGGAAAATATGTTGTCACACGTGTCAGCGTCACGTTATCTGCTTATTCAGCATGAAGGGCATTCACCCTTAAAATGTTAAAATTATACACAGGACGGTTCCCCGGACACTTCACAAAATATAGAATTCAAAAACTTTCATCTTCAAATTTAATTTGTCCTAAAATCCCCTAGAAAAAGGATCTGATTGTGTCACTATAGGGACATGGGGGTAGATCCAGAACTACGTATGCCGTACGTTTATTCGTGGAGCGTATTTTCGTGCACGTAAGTTCGCTACACTCCCCTCGGCACACCCCTTGCACGGACGTATTTTGTCAAGATACGCTTCCCAAACCCTACCTTAACTTTTTCTCACGTAACAGCGTACGTCCGCTAACGGACGTATAGACTACGTGAACGTACGCCGCTTAGCACGCCCATACTGTACACTTTACATACAAACCTCCACCTACTTCACGTAAATCGAACGTTACATACAACACCTACTTCACGTAAATCGAACGTATTGTTGTCTCACGTAAAATTTGGCACGCCCACACGTAAGTATTTACGTGACACATACGTGAATGTTCCATACGTTCACAATTACGCTACGTGAATGTGTGTATTTTCTATTGTGCGCATGCGCAGTGCGTTCTAAACTGCGATTTTATGTCTCCGCCAGGCGTAAAATCGCTTCGAAGCGTAGTTCTGGATCAGGCCCATGATCCTGTTACATTAAATATCTGCAAATGTTTAGATTCCCATATTCAGGACAAAATAAATCCCGCCCAGATCCATCCAAGCTCCTCCCTCTTCTGGATAGAAACAACCCCTTTTCAGCTTAACGCAAAACCGTGAATCGAGTCTGATCAGCAAAATTCAGTACAGTTGTGAGTAGAGATGAGAGCAGGTAACTGTGAAAGCAAATGTCTGATTGGTGGATGAGATTCTATTGTACTTTTGCAATCTAAAGAGAACTAAATCCTTGTCAGTAACAGTTCTGGAGACACTGGTTCATCAGAGGTAGAGTTTATCCAGCTTTTTTATTAAAATCGAAAGGGGAGGCTACCATGTTCATCAGAGACACAAGGTCATTTTTAGGAAAGGGGTAAGCAGAAGGTAAGCAAATGAAAATCCCCTTTGTTAGCATTATGTGTGTGT
This sequence comes from Limnodynastes dumerilii, assembly GCA_011038615.1. Lineage (NCBI taxonomy): Eukaryota > Metazoa > Chordata > Amphibia > Anura > Limnodynastidae > Limnodynastes > Limnodynastes dumerilii. The sequence goes on from WWET01005885.1 coordinate 15,774, forward strand.
ATGTACGAGGTATATCTATAAAACAACTGTGATTCCACCTAGTAAACAAAGCAGTCAGAAGCGATTATAACTCCATACGTAGTGACCTTCAACATGTGGCAGAGTTACCAGCATTATTATAACAGTTACCAACATTATTATAACAGTTACCAGCATTATTATAACAGTTACCAGCATTATTATAACAGTTACCAGCATTATTATAACAGTTACCAGCATTATTATAACAGTTACCAGCATTATTGTAATAGTTACCAGCATTATTATAACAGTTACCAGCATTATTATAACAGTTACCAGCATTATTATAACAGTTACCAGCATTATTATAACAGTTACCAGCATTATTATAACAGTTACCAGCATTATTATAACAGTTACCAGCATTATTATAACAGTTACCAGCATTATTATAACAGTTACCAGCATTATTATAACAGTTACCAGCATTATTATAACAGTTACCAGCATTATTATAACAGTTACCAGCATTATTATAACAGTTACCAGCATTATTATAACAGTTACCAGCATTATTATAACAGTTACCAGCATTATTATAACAGTTACCAGCATTATTATAACAGTTACCAGCATTATTATAACAGTTACCAGCATTATTATAACAGTTACCAGCATTATTATAACAGTTACCAGCATTATTATAACAGTTACCAGCATTATTATAACAGTTACCAGCATTATTATAACAGTTACCAGCATTATTATAACAGTTACCAGCATTATTATAACAGTTACCAGCATTATTATAACAGTTACCAGCATTATTATAACAGTTACCAGCATTATTATAACAGTTACCAGCATTATTATAACAGTTACCAGCATTATTATAACAGTTACCAGCATTATTATAACAGTTACCAGCATTATTATAACAGTTACCAGCATTATTATAACAGTTACCAGCATTATTATAACAGTTACCAGCATTATTATAACAGTTACCAGCATTATTATAACAGTTACCAGCATTATTATAACAGTTACCAGCATTATTATAACAGTTACCAGCATTATTATAACAGTTACCAGCATTATTATAACAGTTACCAGCATTATTATAACAGTTACCAGCATTATTATAACAGTTACCAGCATTATTATAACAGTTACCAGCATTATTATAACAGTTACCAGCATTATTATAACAGTTACCAGCATTATTATAACAGTTACCAGCATTATTATAACAGTTACCAGCATTATTATAACAGTTACCAGCATTATTATAACAGTTACCAGCATTATTATAACAGTTACCAGCATTATTATAACAGTTACCAGCATTATTATAACAGTTACCAGCATTATTATAACAGTTACCAGCATTATTATAACAGTTACCAGCATTATTATAACAGTTACCAGCATTATTATAACAGTTACCAGCATTATTATAACAGTTACCAGCATTATTATAACAGTTACCAGCATTATTATAACAGTTACCAGCATTATTATAACAGTTACCAGCATTATTATAACAGTTACCAGCATTATTATAACAGTTACCAGCATTATTATAACAGTTACCAGCATTATTATAACAGTTACCAGCATTATTATAACAGTTACCAGCATTATTATAACAGTTACCAGCATTATTATAACAGTTACCAGCATTATTATAACAGTTACCAGCATTATTATAACAGTTACCAGCATTATTATAACAGTTACCAGCATTATTATAACAGTTACCAGCATTATTATAACAGTTACCAGCATTATTATAACAGTTACCAGCATTATTATAACAGTTACCAGCATTATTATAACAGTTACCAGCATTATTATAACAGTTACCAGCATTATTATAACAGTTACCAGCATTATTATAACAGTTACCAGCATTATTATAACAGTTACCAGCATTATTATAACAGTTACCAGCATTATTATAACAGTTACCAGCATTATTATAACAGTTACCAGCATTATTATAACAGTTACCAGCATTATTATAACAGTTACCAGCATTATTATAACAGTTACCAGCATTATTATAACAGTTACCAGCATTATTATAACAGTTACCAGCATTATTATAACAGTTACCAGCATTATTATAACAGTTACCAGCATTATTATAACAGTTACCAGCATTATTATAACAGTTACCAGCATTATTATAACAGTTACCAGCATTATTATAACAGTTACCAGCATTATTATAACAGTTACCAGCATTATTATAACAGTTACCAGCATTATTATAACAGTTACCAGCATTATTATAACAGTTACCAGCATTATTATAACAGTTACCAGCATTATTATAACAGTTACCAGCATTATTATAACAGTTACCAGCATTATTATAACAGTTACCAGCATTATTATAACAGTTACCAGCATTATTATAACAGTTACCAGCATTATTATAACAGTTACCAGCATTATTATAACAGTTACCAGCATTATTATAACAGTTACCAGCATTATTATAACAGTTACCAGCATTATTATAACAGTTACCAGCATTATTATAACAGTTACCAGCATTATTATAACAGTTACCAGCATTATTATAACAGTTACCAGCATTATTATAACAGTTACCAGCATTATTATAACAGTTACCAGCATTATTATAACAGTTACCAGCATTATTATAACAGTTACCAGCATTATTATAACAGTTACCAGCATTATTATAACAGTTACCAGCATTATTATAACAGTTACCAGCATTATTATAACAGTTACCAGCATTATTATAACAGTTACCAGCATTATTATAACAGTTACCAGCATTATTATAACAGTTACCAGCATTATTATAACAGTTACCAGCATTATTATAACAGTTACCAGCATTATTATAACAGTTACCAGCATTATTATAACAGTTACCAGCATTATTATAACAGTTACCAGCATTATTATAACAGTTACCAGCATTATTATAACAGTTACCAGCATTATTATAACAGTTACCAGCATTATTATAACAGTTACCAGCATTATTATAACAGTTACCAGCATTATTATAACAGTTACCAGCATTATTATAACAGTTACCAGCATTATTATAACAGTTACCAGCATTATTATAACAGTTACCAGCATTATTATAACAGTTACCAGCATTATTATAACAGTTACCAGCATTATTATAACAGTTACCAGCATTATTATAACAGTGATCCAGAACTACGTCCGTCTTCCATAGACGGACGTAATTCAGTGAACAATAGCTACTGCGCATGCGTAGTAGCTATTGTACGTAATCTGCATATCGTTTCGATATGTAGATTGCGTATATGCGAAGACGGACGTAGTTCTGGATCCGGCCCATTGTGACTTTTATCTTTTCCCAAAAGTGAAATCAGTGCTTAAAGGGACGCATTCTGAGTCAGTTGAAGAAAACGGCAGATATGTTGAAACAACTGACAGAAATTGATTTGCTCCATGCCTTCCACCAGTGGAAAACAAGACCACAGCGATGTATTATTGCAAATAGAGAGTATATTGAAGGGGACAAGCATTACGTTTGTAATACCAATAAATAAAAGTGACTTATTTAATCAGTCTCGTTATTTAATAGACATACCTTGTACGTATATATATATATATATATATGTGTGTGTGTGTGTGTGTGTATAAAAATACTTCCCGGATCAATGTGTGGGGGGCCATTAGACAGATCCATTACTGGAAGTGAGAGTTTATATATAGTGCATGAGATACATGATCTGTGGATGGGAGATCTATGGAGAAGAGAGACCAGGATAATTAGTCACATGACGCGCCTCATCCGGGGAGAATTCCCCACACGCAGGAATAGACGCGGCAGTGGAGATGCCAATATTTGCTGATCGCCACATCAGGCTTTTTTTAGAATAAGGTTATTTTGGTCTCCGCTAAATCAGTCTCCATCACTTAACTCCTATAAAAGTTTAATGTCTCTGCTCTGGAAAGTATTGAGTGAAACCCTAGCACAGTGTAGATAAGCTGGAAGGTCATTAGGAGGACTTCCCCGGGATGGCGCATTCCCCAATGGCTGCTTACTTCTAATGTACAGAGGATACCAGAGGACAGAGACTGGCACATACACACACACAACAGCCTTGTGTCAGCATCCCCTTCTAAGGTGCCTTTACGTGTATTATTAACAGTAAATAAATAAGGGGCCGTTGTGGGTCTTAAGTTCAAAAAGTATTCAATAAAAGGTAAAAGAAATAGCGCAATGCCATCCAATCAGATGCGAACAGAAAAATATCACCAAGACCTGAATAATGAGAACTAAGACCCTCCTGTATGTGTACATTACAGTGACCCCCTCTCCCGCAATATCAGGAAGACTCCCCGAAGAGCATATGATCTCCCTGACGAGCATGTGATCTCCCTGACTCCCTGAAGAGCTGGGATCTCTCTGACTCCCTGAAGAGCATCTGATCTCCCTGACTCCCTGAAGAGCTGGGATCTCTCTGACTCCCTGAAGAGCATGTGATCTCCCTGACTCCCTGAAGAGCATGTGATCTCCCTGACTCAGTGAAGAGCATGTGATCTCCCTGACTCCCTGAAAAGCTGGGATCTCTCTGACTCCCTGAAGAGCATGTGATCTCCCTGACTCCCTGAAGAGCTGGAATCTCTCTGACTCCCTGAAGAGCATGTGATCTCCCTGACTCCCTAAAGAGTGTGTGATCTCCCTGACTGCCTGAGGAGCGGGTGATCTCCCTGACTCCCTGAAGAGTGGGTGATCTCCCTGACTCCCTAAAGAGTGGATAATCTCCCTGACTGCCTGAAGAGCGGGTGATTTCCCTAACTCCCTGAAGAATATGTGCTCTCCCTGACTCCCTGAAGAGCAGGTGATCTCCCTGACTCCCTGAAGAGCGGGTGAGCTCCATGACTCCTTGAAGAGCATGTGATCTCCCTGACTCCCTGAAGAGTGGTGATCTCCCTGATTCCCTGAAGAGCGGGTGATCTTCCTGACTTCCTGAAGAGCAGGTGATCTCCCTGATTCCCTGAAGGGCGGTGATCTCCCTGACTGCCTGAAGAGCAGGTGACATCCCTGACTCCCTATGTGAATATATTTTGTTCATCAGTCTCAGTATTTGTTTTAGCGGCGTTCACCTGAAGCGCTTGGAGATTAAGGACCATATTCACACTTTAGAGTGAGTTAGGTGCAGACGGCTAATCTACATCCCCCTCCCACTTCTAACTAAACACTCCCCCAGGCATTAGCGCGCCTCCTTCTTCTTAAACTATTCTTAAACTATTCCGTGCGGTCTTTAAATACCGCACAGAGAAATCTACATACCTAAGTGCTACATAGACTGCATAAATGACCTATAGTACTACGCATGCATAGTAGGTCATTTCAGGAGATTCCGCACTTAAGAAGCCAGAGCTTAAGTGTGAATAAGGTCCTAAGCCCCTTACCTTTTATTCTTTTTAATACATCTAATGCAACATGACTTCAATTATGGAGACAGAAATTAAAAATACACTTTTGTCTCTTGTTAATCAGCTGCAGTGTCAGTTACTTTTATCATTTCTATAATGATGGAGAAGTCAGTGGATCCTACTCACAGTCTCCACAATAATACTAAAAGGATTTATTCACTGACAATGTAACAATCAATAAATACCGATACCGCCATTGTTACTGAGAAATAATTTTCCCGTCAGTGCTAGTCACACCCATGGGTGGAGCTATTCACAAGACACACCCCTTTGATTGTACAGGACACACCCCATTGGTTGTACAGGACACACCCCTTTGGTGCAGCACCTTGATGTTGCTATCATAATCGAGAGAGACAGGGACAGAGAGAGACAGAGACAGAAAGAGAGAGAGATAGAAAGAGAGAGACAGAAAGAGAGACAGAAAGAGAGAGAGAGAGAGAGAGAGAGAGAGAGAGGGCATATATGAACTCATGGCTGCCTTGAGCTAGTCTGTTTGGACAGAAAAAGAGAAAGAGAAAGAGAGAGAAAGAGAGAGAGAGAGAGAGAGAGAAAGAGAAAGAGAGAGAGAGAGAGAGAAAGAGAAAGAAAGAGAGAGAGAGAGAAAGAAAGAGAGAGAGAGAGAGAGAGAGAAAGAGAGAGAGAAAGAGAGAGAGAGAAAGAGAGACAGACAGAAAGAGCGAGAGAGAGAGAGAAGAGAGAGAGTATTAAACAGGGTTGCCGACTGTTTAATACTTTTAGTATTACTGTTTAGTCCGGGAGACTCCCGGAATTTGGACTGCTCTCCCAGGAGAGTCGGCAAAGCCCTGACAGATATAATGACCTTTGTGAGCCCTCCCACCCACCTTCCGCTACGTTTGATTTAGTGCGGTTTATTGACAGGAGGTGGGACTTAATGCCGTGATTTGCATAAATCGCGTCATTAAGCCCCACCCCTCGTTGTAATCAATAGCTTCCTTCCGGGTTCTCCCGTCGGCAACCCTGGTATTAAATGAAAGTTGGACAAGGGCACGATGAACATACAGATAAAAATAATGATTCAGTTACACTTGCAGAATGGTTTGTACACGTAGCAATAATAGAAGAACAGCTATTTATTAATTTAAATGTGTTGCTTGGCCCAAACATATCAATACACTAATGGGACAGGAACAGGGCCGCCGGGCATTCTGGGAAGGTGGTGAGCGAGTGTGATGACCACAGACTATCCCACAGACTTATTGCTGATAATGAAAGGTTCACTTGTCGGCCCAGCTGAAATATCGACGCTTTGCATTTACAGGGAAATTGCATGATACATAATAACCCTGCTGATCGCAGCAAAAACATAGGAGCCGCTTCTATTAATATCACTTACTGGTATAACTCTGATAGTGTCAGCGCAGCAAAGCATTCTGGGAAATCGGCGACTCCTACCTCATCGCAGCCTTAGACATTACTGAGTGCAGTGACGAGGTGGGGGACACACTGTTTATTCATAGTATGTTGTGACCTTTACGAATCATCACGTCTGCTGACATGTGCCGGATTTCATTTTTATGACCATGCTCATGAACTAGGCTGTATATTTACAGGATATATATATATATATATAAGCGTGGACTGCCTGACATACCTTAGCCTGGGGGAGGGGAGAAAGCGTCTTCCCGCCAGAAATGATTAAAACAGGTGCAAGTGTAAACCATTTTCGCAATGGGAGGGGGGCTCATTCATTTAAATTCTTTTACATACAGGGAAAATACTTTACTTGTACACAAAGAACTCACATACTGCGTAGCTTATGTCATAGTTGCCGACTTTTAACAACTTCCCTCCAGGAGATCCCAGAGGGAAGCTATAGGGGCCGGGGCTTAATGACGCAATTTATGCAAATCATGTATTTAAGCCCATCCCTGTCCCTAGCAACACTAGTATACTTGTGTTGCTAGGCAGGGCAGGGCCGCCATCAGGGGATGACAGCCGGGCCTAGTGTCCCGGGCCCGGACAGAGAGGGGGCCCGGGATAGCTCCAGGCCTCCTCTCTGTCCTGCCCAGGACACCATGTGCCCAGGAAAGACCGCTAGTAATTTGCAGCCCTGCCGGTAATTTGAGGCAACCCATAAGCAATGCAGGGAGCGCAGGGTCTGTCTCACTCCCTGCACCTTCCAAAGTAATCCTTTCTGCAGGGAGAGAGCACGAGACCTTGCTCTCCCTGCATCACTGTACTCACACACTGTCTGTGACGTCAGTCTGGGGGCGCCACCTGCAGGCTGACTGGGAGATGTGACAGGAAGATGTGATGTCCATCTCCCAGGGAGCCTGTGCCTCGAGGAGCAGACAGAAGAAAATGAATAGAGAAAAGTAAGTGAAGAGAAGTGTGTGTGTGTGTGTGTGTGTGTGGTGTGTGTTTGTGTGTGTGTGTGTGTGTGTGTATTTATATGGGGGCATATGAGTTACAATTTTGTGTTCTCCAGACGCCTGAAGGAAGGAAAAGTGAGAGTCAGCAGAGGTAAGTGACCCTATATCTAGGCGCAAAGGAGCTCAACTCCTATCATCAGGGTTCTATATATAAAAATATATATATCAAAAGCTGTATCATCTACAGGTAAGTCAGCACACCATATAGCTATTCCAAAAATATATTTTAATAGAAAAAACACCATAATGAAAAGATTTGCAATATAAAAGAAGCCACAGTCGCTATAGGTAGCCATGTAATACTGGGCAAATATTGAGGGGAAACATCTAAAAAAGAAGCATTGTGAATATTCAAAAAAAAGTCTATAGTTCATGATAGGCAGTGAGTGCCAGAATTCATCAATGCTATGCTCAGCAAGAGCTGTTCCCCGTATATCAGAATGTCACAAACATGAAGATTTGATATGATGTTCATGAAGCCTGACTGCACTTGTGTATTGCCACTAGCCCCTTGACAAAGGCTACAAGCCGAAACGGCTGTCGGGGAACTTCTGATATACGGGGAACACCTCTTGCATATCTATATGGTGTGCTGACTTACCTGTAGATGATACAGCTTTTGATATTTACAATTTTTTCAAGTCTTGTACCCTAAATTCAGGAATATATTACTTATAAGTAGGTGCATCCCAGGTTTTTTGCATGCACGACTTGGAAAAAGCACACAGCGAAACGCGTCAGCGTCACTTCCATGGTCTGTGCAGCTACAAGATGCATCCCACTATGAGGTCTCCTGGCTGACAAGATGGAGGTGTAGATCCAGCGTTGGTGAAAGCTTCAGAGGACTGTTCCATCGTGCAGCCATAAGGGAAAGGAGGGCGCTCCGTGGAGTGACGATCCACTGTGAGGGACACTCTGATTGTTTAGTATGACTGTATAATCATTTATTCTGTAATCACCCTTTTTAATTGTTGTTGTTATGTAACTGATAATAAAATATTTTGGGACATTCGTGCACCTACGTGTTAGATGGTCCTGTGTGATACTGAGTAGTTCTTTGATTTGCGTTTTGGGGAGCAGCGCTATTCATTATTTTTGGAATGTTGATTTTATGTCCACAATCATAATAATAATAATACACATTCTGTTTGATAGGGTTCAATCCCTGGCATCTCCAAGTTTTATATATGGAACGCATTAGAATCTACACTCAATTAATTTCCTGAACTGATGTGTTCTGGATTGTGGATTGGACATTAGGGGGTCTCTGTATTGGGTGCTGGTCACATGGATGCTTTCTGTACTACACAGAAACCCAGTACAGAGAGCATCCTA
>WWET01005885.1:26530-37705 GCA_011038615.1 Limnodynastes dumerilii
TTTGCAAACTTTCCTTGACCCTGCTGAAGCTTCTTCCCCTCTCCTCCGCTGCGCTCTCTGCTCACTGAATGATGCGGACGTGACTGGGGGGGGTCGCACCAGCGTCACTCAGATGGGAGGGAGCTGCTGCGGAGAAGAGGAGATGCTGGCAGAGGAGTGCACAGTCAGTGCCTGGCTGGCTCAGCGCGTAGGTAACAGCCAGCCAGATCTCTGCCCCCCGCTGTGGCGCACCCTTCATATTTTCTGTGCCCTCTCAACCCCCCACCTTCCCCCTGTTCTGTCGCCTATGGTCTGAAGATACGTTGAGTTGGACACATATGCATACACAGGGCCCGGCTCCAGAGATGTTGTGACCCGGGACTTAGCCGCAACGCTCCGCCCCCTATGTGATGTCACCGATGATGTCAAATATAGGTGGAGCACCGCGAAGTTGCACTAACAGCAACTACCATCTGACAATAGTCCCGTCTGCACCCCCCCTCCCCCGATGGCAGCCCTTTGCCTACAAGATTGTCCAAGTAAGGACAAAGGAAGACAATTTTGCCATCATGTTAGACCTTTACTTATTTAGCAACCTCTGCTCCCCTACCAAGCAATTCCCTAGTGGGAGAAATGAGTTTAACACAGTTAGAAAGTGGCGCAATGGGCGGAGCTTATGTATATCTGCTTATAGGCTGATTGGGTCACAGATAGAGTAAGGGCTTCCCAGTAAAAGGAGGGAACCTGGAGCCGGGTGATCACAGATTCCGGGAACCATTCAAATGAAATCTCCTGAATTCTAATCTCTTTCCTATAAATCTTGTGTCCTGTCTGATTTGCATATGAAGTGAATGCTCCTCTCACGTCACCACTATATCTGTAAAGCAAACACTCAAAACAATTCCGGTAGACGGAGATACAGTAACTGCTCCTGCGAATAGCAATGTTTATTCAAAAGGAACAACTCGGCATTGTTATAAGCATCCCCAGTACCAATCACACATTTCTTCCATCTTACTTTAAGGTTTACAGGTCTTGGATCTATTTTTACAGGATTATTATCTCTGGCAAAACTCCTTCCCAGAAGGCACCTTGTCTTTCAACTTGTCAAAAGCCTTTAAGCTAAGTGGCATTTATGTCAAACGCTGGGTACAATCGGAAATTGTGCAAGATGAGTTTGATGGCAGCAGAGGCTCTATCCGGCATTAAGGAGATGCAGTTATGACTCAGAGGGCTACACGGGGCAGCGTGTTATTAAAATCTGTTTAGCGATTACAGTTAATAGCTCTACAAATCAAACAATGACAAAAACAAAAAAAACGCAGAGTGACGGTGACACATTAGAGCTGAATATTTGGTATATGACCCTGCTTCTACTCAACAATAAAACAGAGAGTTGAGGGGGGGGGGCAGTCTGTAGGATGAATCAGGAGCTCATTGTGTTAGACAATAGAGGCTAAAAAATGACGCTAAGCTGGTCACACACCTATACAATCACACATCAGATGACAATTTCACTGACTACGATGAGCATAGCAAGTCACGTGTATGCAATATAACAGCAGATTTTCTTTCCTGAACCATACCTCCTAATATTTTGGAGCCTGAAAACGGGACAAAAGCTCCTCCACCTTCATGCACAAGCTCCACCCTGTCCTGACCAAGCTCCGCCCCAATGTCCTCCTGTACGGGGCAAAAATTTAAGCAGTGATTTAAAAAAAAAAACCTTCCTCCAGTGTAGCCCACGTATCGGGACAAACTGCAATGCAGTCGGGACAGTGGGACAGACACCCGAAATTGGAAGAGTTGGGAGGTATGCATCCCCTCCAACATGACCCATTCCGTTAGGTACAAAATTACTATGGTAACCACCTTTGTTGAAGAGGCAAATAGTTTTTTAAATATCAGTTAAGTCATTTCACCAGGTGAGTGACAGTTGGAAGTTTAGGAGCGGATTAAATTGCACCTAATGGAATGGGTCATGTTGGAGGGTCTGGGTATGTCTAAACATCGCTGACAAAGTGGGACTCACTACACACTGTACAGAGATCAGAGATCTGCCTATGCTGAACAGAAGGGTTGGAGGGGCAGTCAAACATTTTAAGCTGCCTAACTTGCTCGAGTGGTTAGAACCTCTGAGGTCATGAGTTCGATTCCCAGACAAGTCCTTATTGTTTAGCATTGCAAAGCGCTATGTAATATGATGGTGCTGTTAATAATAAAGATGTTGTGTACACATACATTTGTACAATGGTTGCTGGCAAGCTTTAGGAAGTTATTAAAACCCAGTCAACAGCCGTGACCTGTTATGTCATCAGCAAATCATGACGTGGGAGCGTTCATACTCTTGTTATACTGGACAAAGTGGCCGATACTTGGATATGTGTATACCCGGCCTTAGACGGAGGATGACTCTACTGATGGAGCAGGGTTTATTGCAGTGAGCGCATCCTTTCTTTTCTCCTGTACCATTCATTCTATACTGGATCACAGGAGCTGTATCCCAGCATGTGGGAAGATTCAATAGTTATATTATTGTTATGGAATTATAATGTGCTGTATTACGGGGAGTTACCAATGCAGAAACACTGACAGGGACAAGCACACTGTCACCTGGCTTCTCTCAATGATACAACAGTGTAACCCGCGGCTTCAGACAAAGGTATAGGCTTCACCCATAGTGTAACTGGTAAGATACGGAAAAGGGGGGGGGTTGCGGGTGTGGACACTGTATTTGATCTGTCGCGGCGGCGTTACATTAATGCATTTTATTTTTAGTTCACATTTACAATGAATTCTGACAGTTACAAGATCAATAAACATTCATTATTCATTACTTATTTTTGGTTGTTGAACTATTTAAATCAATTATTATGTGGGAAATGAGGGTGAGGTAATACACTCTCTATGACATGCCTCGTCTGGCGGACTATAAGATATGCCCCCTCTGGTTGCACAATGGACACGCTTCATCCAGTTGAACACTAGATGCGCTTCCTCTGAGTACAAGACACGCCTCCTCTGGCTGAGCATTAGACACGCCTCCTCTGGCTGAGCACTAAATACGCCTCCTCTGGCTGAGCACTAGACACGCCTCCTGTGGCTGAGCACTAGACACGCCTCCTCTGGCTGAGCACTAGACATGCCTCCTGTGGCTGAGCACTAGACACGCCTCCTGTGGCTGAGCACTAGACACGCCTCCTCTGGCTGAGCACTAGACACGACTCCTCTGGCTGAGCATTAGACAAACCTCTGGCTGAGCACTAAATATGCCTCCTCTGGCTGAGCACTAGATACGCCTCCTGTGGCTGATCACTAGACATGCCTCCTCTGGCTGAGCACCAGACAAACCTCCTATGGCGGAGCACTAGACACACCTCCTCTAGCTGTGCACAAGACACATCTTTTCTTCTTGAGCACCAAACCTCCTATGGCTGAGCACTAGACACGCCTCCTTTGGCTGAGTACTAGACATGCCTCCTTTGGCTGAGCACAAGACACACCTCCTCTGGCTGAGCACTAGACACCTTTTCTGCCTGAGCACTAGACACACCTCCTCTGGCTGAGCACTAGATATGCCTCCTCTGGCTGCGCACTAGACATGTCTACTAGACATGCCTCCTTTGGCTGAGCACAAGACACACCTCCTCTGGCTGAGCACTAGACACCTTTTCTGCCTGAGCACTAGACACACCTCCTCTGGCTGAGCACTAGACATGCCTCCTCTGGCTGAGCACTAGACATGTCTCCTCTGGCTGAGCATTAGAAACGCCTCCTGTGGCTGAGCACTAGACACGCCTCCTCTGGCTGAGCACTAGACACGACTCCTCTGGCTGAGCATTAGACAAACCTCTGGCTGAGCACTAAATATGCCTCCTCTGGCTGAGCACTAGATACGCCTCCTGTGGCTGATCACTAGACATGCCTCCTCTGGCTGAGCACCAGACACACCTCCTATGGCTGAGCACTAGACACACCTCCTCTAGCTGAGCACAAGACACATCTTTTCTTCTTGAGAACCAGACACACCTCCTATGGCTGAGCACTAGACACCCCTCCTTTGGCTGAGCACTAGACATGCCTCCTTTGGCTGAGCACAAGACACACCTCCTCTGGCTGAGCACTAGACACCTTTTCTGCCTGAGCACTAGACACACCTCCTCTGGCTGAGCACTAGACATGCCTCCTCTGGCTGAGCACTAGACATGTCTCCTCTGGCTGAGCATTAGAAACGCCTCCTCTGGCTGAGCACTAGACACGCCTCCTCTGGCTGAGCACTAGACACGTGCATTCATACATGGAGCTATACATACACACACTCATACATGGAGCTATACATACACTCATACATGAAGCTATACATACACACACACACACTCATACATACATTCATACATGGAGCTATACATACATACACTCATACATGGAGCTATACATACACTCATACATGGAGCTATACATACATACACTCATGCATGGAGCTATACATACATACACTCATACATGGAGGGCTGAGCACTTGCTTACATTTCAGAGGGAGCGGGTGCCACGGGCCCCCCTCTCCTCCGGGCCCCTTGCACCTATCTAGATCATAGTTGCCATGGTTTTACTTTTATTTTCTTTTTCTACCAGGAGATCTCGGAGGGAAGAAAGAAATGCAGGTATGGAGATTGATGACGCCATTTTAACGCAAATCGCATCCTGAAGCTCTGTCCCCGCCACACTACATTTTTACTAGGTATGGGGCGGAGCTTCAAGTCCCGCCCATGCCTAGTAACGCTGGAGCTCCTGCAATGGGGGTGGGACATGAGACTGTGATTTGCGTCTTTGATTGTCAGATCATTTGGGAGACTGGGAGAAATGCCTGAATTTTGTGAGTCTCGGGTTTTTACGGGCACGTCAGCAACCATGATCTAGATGTATACTAAGCAAATATGTGATAATGTAAATGTTCCCAGTAGCGCCCCTAGTGCAATAACTTGGTAAGTGCAAGTAGTTAATCACCAGAAGGAGTTAACATCACTGTACAAACCTCTTTCCTGATCATTCTGTATAGATCACTGTGTGAAACGAATCCCTGGCATCGGAGACGTCATTAATCAGCATTGCCATATAAGTCCAGGATTCTCTATGCTGGGAACCCCCTACCTGCAGAATATATTGTGCAAATACGCCTGCATATGTAGGAGGACGTTTATATGCTAATGTGCTGTTCTCAGCCACCTGCCTATTAATATAAATGTAAAACAGTGTTTTTATATTCCATACACTGGATATAGTATACTCTCAAGAAGTGAGAGCAGTCCGATTAGCTATTGTATATCTGTACGTATGGGACATCAGCACCACCTACTGGCAATGGAAAATTACTGCATTCCAAGTGACCCTAAATGATAAGTTTCGCTTCTCAAGACCAAGTGTAGTATCTGTTCTTTTCAGTTCCAACACCTGGTGGTCTTTATGCTTTTCTGCCTGTCCTCTTCGGCTTGTAGACTAACACTGATGAGGATTCATACTGGCTAGACAGTTTTGTGGCTGCCTCTTTCCATTCCTTTGGGGACCAGCTGCAATAGTCATGGCACTTGCCGAGGAAGCATGAAGACTGCGACGAGGAAGAGCGACTTTGGGGAACGACTTCGACCGACCGGAGGAAGCTGCGAGCTCGACCCAACGGAAGAACTCATCTTCTTGGAAGATCCTGCCCTTCCCCATCCATTGGGAAGAAATCTGCATAGCCCTGCCTCCTCAAAGAAGACCTTCCTCCAGATCTTCTCTCAAGCCTTTTTACCTGCAAGCAAGAGTACAGGAAGGATGGTATCAGCTTCTGCCTCTGCCTCTGCTCCTGGGAAGAGGAGAGAGAAGATGAAGCACACTCTCCCTGAAGCTGGAACTTCTGCCTCCACCGACACACAGACTCCAGGACAAGAGAACCCCCACTCTGGAGGCCTGGATGAGGCAGACCGTCGTCCTGAAGCTGAGGGAGGTGGATGGAAGAATTCCAGACCTCACCACTGAGACCTTTGGCAAGAAGATGGTTCTTGAACAAGGCTTTTCGAAGGCTGAAACCCTCAGCATTCAAAGTTATATCAAGGGTGTCTTCTACATCACCTTTGCCTCCATAGCTATCTGCAAGAGATACTGGGAGGCGGTGAAGTCTGCGAGACCGGACTCACCTTTCTCCCGATTCGTGGGCAACTGTCCCATCCAGAGGGAAGAAAGAAGAGTTGTGATCTCCATGAGGAATTCCCATATGCCTGGCAAGGATATCGCTACCTTCCTGAGTTGTTTCAAGGACCGCACCAAGATCTTGGACGCGAATGGCTTCCGGAACGGCAAGTGGGCCATCATTGTCAGGATGAGGAAGATTCCCAACACCACTGACGGCCTCCAACACCTGCCACAAAGGTTCTCCCTGGGCGGCTCTGCTGGACACCTCCTCTACCCCGATCAGCAAAGGACCTGCAGGAACTGTGAGGGAGCTGATCACGTATGGAAGACCTTCACAGTCTCAGCTTGCAGGAATTGGAGTGACAGGCCACAAGACCAAAGACTGGCCGAAAAGAACATGCAAGGGCATCCATGTGCATGCTTCAAATGAGCCTAGTATGGCTATGAGATAGTATGTCCTCTCTAACATCGGAGCTCAGGAAAGGTCGCACGCAGTTTGAGCAGCGGATTTGCACAAACTCTGTATGAAGTCCTTTGTTTTTAACACCTTAGATTTAGTGGTTAATGCTTTATCAGTGACCACGAGAAGAGCAGAGAGAACATTTTTGCAATTGAAGGTTACTGAATATAAAACTGTTGCATTTTCGACCATCCACAGAATAAATTATTTCTAAGCCGTTTATCATTGATGATTTTTCATTACTTCCGCTCAGAAAAATGTAACATTTATAGTTATTCTTCTGTGACTGTAGTTCAAGGATTTCTGCCTCGCACAGAATCAGCTTATAACATATCTGGTCCGTCACGTGTGTTGCCCACCTCTCACATGTAACACGTGCCGGCCAGTTCTGCAAGGACAGTCATATCACAAAACCCTTAGTCGGAGCAGCAGCATGGCAGCCAATCACAAAGCCCCGCTTCCCATTAACGCTCTCAGCCTTGAATGACGTGTTACTTACTGTTACCAGTCATACACACAGACCTGTGGAGATGTGAAATCTGCCCAATTCTAAATGAGGTCCATCTGTTGACTTGCATGTTTCGTGTAGAAAGGTGATAGTAAAGCCCTAATATGCACCCATCGCATGCAGTGAGCAGGTATTAGCTGTACAGTCATATAAGTGGAAGTTAGGAAAGAGAAGGAAGTTATTCTCATGGGTCTGTGCATTTTATGAGCTCAATGGAAAAATCTCTAACAGCCCGTGACATTTGCCTTTAATCTTCCTGCTTCTTCACCCCAGATCATTCACCCTGATCCCTGTGTTTGCCTCCATAGGTCAGTAGGATATACAGCCTTTGTTACTATGGACAAACGGTTTATTTAGTCATAGATATCTAAGCCCATAAAGATGGGACGGATGTTTTGTGTTTTCCTAAGCATCATGTGGAATTAATGCTGCTTTTACATCTCCACCCCAGGGTTGCCGTCTTTTAAAAGCTTTCCTCCAGGAGATCATGGAGGGAAGCCATAGATGCATGCAGGGGCGGGGCTTAATGGAGCAATTTATGCAAACCACCTCATTAAGCCCTGCCCCTTGACTATCATTTACCCCTTTCAGGGTTTTATAGGGATGGGGGGTGGGGCAAGTCCCTCCTTGTCCCTAGCAACACTAGTAAACTAGTGTTGCTAGGCAAGGGGGCAGGACTTGAGGCCGTGGTTTCATGGAAACCATGAGCCTCAAGTCCCTTGCGGGAGATTTGCAGGCTCTCCAGGAGAACTTCCCAAATTTTGGGAGTCCCCCGGACATTCCGGGAGGTACAGCAACTATGCTCCACCCGGATTCCAGGATATTGCAGTGTCAAAAAATCATCCCAGGGTCACAGATCCAGTCTCACACTGCAGGGTTCTGGGACCCAGGATTTCCCTGGCAGTAGTGTGAGTCATCTTGTTTCCAGGGCAATAGTAACGGCACCAATCAAATGCTTTCTGTGCGACCCGTGTTGTAGCATCTTTCACACTGCACCCCTACCCGGGTCGGACCCAGGAGTAACCCTTCTTTTCTCCCCTGTCCACTTCCCAGGTCATTAGACACAGGTAGAGGCACTCAGGGCCTTTCACACCTCAAGGACCTTGCCATGGC
This sequence comes from Limnodynastes dumerilii, assembly GCA_011038615.1. Lineage (NCBI taxonomy): Eukaryota > Metazoa > Chordata > Amphibia > Anura > Limnodynastidae > Limnodynastes > Limnodynastes dumerilii. The sequence goes on from WWET01005885.1 coordinate 34,759, forward strand.
AATAACCTGGGTTTTTGAGGGTGATAATGGGATTAAGGCTGATGGAGACTTTCTTCTGGTTGGGTGTGATATGGCTTTGACATTTGACCAGCCAGCACTTCATTACCGACAGTTTAACTGATTGACTTTACTCTTTGTGACTGGGTCTAGTGTCCCTGTAATTGTAATGTTGACACTTAACACTTTCAGATCTCTACCCAGCAATAACCTGGTTATTTCCAGGTGATTAGTGGTAAAAAATAAAAAAAAAAGTTTAACACTTAAAATGCTGCCAGAAATTCCCGGTCCCAGTCTGCCTGGCAGTGTGAAGGGCTGCTTTGCGTAGCAACAGTAAACAAATCCCTCAAATCAGGTGTGTTAGGCGAGACCCGGGTTGAAAAACCACAACTTACCGGGGTCCAAAATGGGAAAAACACTTATTTTTTCCCCCCGTGTCTAAGGCCCTGGGCATTAGACCCGGGACCAGGGAAATGGTGGCTTTCAGATCACAACCAAAAGCCCAAGTTTTTAGCCGGGGCTGACAAATGCGATAAATGCATTTATATATTTAGGAAAGTGCTGATCAGAGAAAGAGAGAAAGACACACACACAGAGCAAAAAGGGGAGAGGTAGACAGAGCGAGCAGAAAAGAGACAGAGAGAAGAAAAGATAAAAAGAAAGAGCAAGACAGAAGAAAAGAGAGAGCAGAAAAGAGTGAAAGCAAGAGAGAGCGAGAGAAGAAAAGAGAGAATAGAGGAGGAGAGGACAAAACAGAGCAGAGGAAGACTGGACGGGGCAGAAGAGAAGAGGGACACAGAGGAGAGCAGCAGGGAGAGAGAGGAACAGGAGCGGGAACAAGATAAGGTGTATATATATTATTTTTAATCTAGATTGTCTATTTCGTTTTTATTGTCGTTTTATAAAGGGAGAAGACTTTCTGTGCAAAGAAAATTCTATTTTATAAATAATCAAATCCCTCTCTCGCCACTTCCCTGACTGCAAGTCAAAGTCCATAGTATCTCCAGCAATGGACTCAGCTTCTCCTGACCAGTCTTAAGGTCATAAACAGCAAAAGTAACAGGACCAAAAACTAAATTTATCCTCCCATTTATTAGCTATATTACCAGCTCCATATAATGATAAAAATACAGAGAGTAGAAAAAAAATATTGTTACATTACAGATATCAGGATAGTTTATTGATCCGTGTAGGTTAGAGATAGGAACTAGCTTTCACAAGAATATAGCACTCTGCAGCCAAAATCTGCAATCAAACAAGGTATTTGTGACAACGCGTTTCACTCTCACCCACAGTCTATTAAGATATTTTCTAGGATAGATTAGCTGTATACAGATATTAAATGAATAGAATCTACAGCTCTGTGTGTTCCCCTCTTTCTGCTGGCTGTTTCTGGAGCTCCGACAACATCTTCATCCAGAATTTGTACTTCTTCCCCTTCAGATTCTTGGAACATTTCTGTTCTAGGTTGAGTTCCAGATAATGTTTATTGGAGTCATACGGCAGCCACTGCACTAGTCCTGGTCCATTCGGGTCCCTGCAGAAAGTAAAAGGAATCACATCCAATTATCTAAGAAATTTTTGGGGGCATCAGTTCTGAAGGTTTTATATGAGATTTCAAAGTGGCAACACATCAGTGACGCATTTGAGGTTCTGATGTGAAGCAGCTGCCGATACAGACTGCGCGTTTTCACCAGTGATACAGCCAAAAGTTCAGTTTCAGCTGTGCTATTGCCGTCATATTTTTTCATTAAGAGAAACTACATCCGGAATGGGAATCTTTTTGAATGGCATTATTTCGACAAGGTAAGGTCAGGCTGTGGAAGAAGAAGGGTTAGGCTCGAGAGGAGAGAGTTAGGGATAGGCTGTAGAACTGAAAGAGTTAGGGTTAGGCTCCGGAGAGGGAATGGTTAGGCTGCGGGTCAGGAAGGATTAGGGTTAGGTTGTAGAACAGGGAAGGGCTAGGGTTAGGCTTCACAGATGGGAGGGTTAAGTTTAAGCTGCGGGATGAGGATAGTTGAGGTTAGGGTTAGACTAATAGAAGACAACTGTGAGGGTAAGGGTTCGCTTTGTGACACATCTTACCGGCAAACCACACCCATTTTAACGCTACACATACCCAGGGAGAGAGGAGGCAGGGCTGACATGGACTTGAATAATTTGGGAGTGCAAAATTATTATTTTTTCCTTCATTTGTTATTAATTACCCTTTATGGTTAGTAAGGAAGAGTCTCTATTATACCGTTATCATATTTATATTATTCTAAAGATTTCACATATTTAAACCCCACAGCATAACATATAAGCATATTCCCTCAGCGCCTACACCTCCCGGTCCTGTCACTGGGCGATTGATAATCCAATTATAAAGGTCAATGTTGTTGTCTTACCCTTTACGGGCAAAGTTGGCCCAGTATTTCATGATGGTTTTACTAAAGGCCTTTTCTTCCTTTGTAGCATCACCTTGAAGAAAAAGTCAACTATTTTGTCAGAGGACGATATCAAAATACATAAAACAAACACAAACGTTAAGATGTATTATACAGACAGCAGAGTTTTTTCCATGTCATCGATGTACCTGCACCTCTGACCACAGTGCGGAAATGACTCAATTGCTTAAATTTATTGATCAACTTATAAGAATAAAAAAAAAAAAAAATTAAAAAAAAAGATATATATGAATGCCAGGGATATTTTAAGAAGTGAGGAGGGCCTTGTGCAGGATACAGTGTGTACATGGGGGGTGTGGGTCCCCACTAAGAACGGCAATATTTCGATAGCCAGCAATCGATCCCCGGAGCACAGAACACAATGCTCCAAAAGGTAACTGCAAAACACTACCCTCAACCATTCCCCTAATTCTAACCCTAACCCTCCCTTCCCCACAGTCTGACCCTAACTCTCCACTCTCCCTAGCCTGACCCTAACCCTCCCTTCTCTACAGCCTAAC
>WWET01005885.1:40881-58813 GCA_011038615.1 Limnodynastes dumerilii
CTCCTCGGGGCGTGCTTAGGTAGAAGTGGAAGCGGGGAGGGATTTAGATTAACCGGGGAGGTGGGAAGAGATGTAATGCCTCCTCGGGGCGTGCTTAGGTAGAAGTGGAAGCAGGGAGGGATTTAGATTAGCCTGGGAGGCAGGAAGAGGTATAATGGCTCCTCGGGGCGTGCTTAGGTAGAAGTGGAAGCTGGGAGGGATTTAGATTAGCCAGGGAGGCGGGAAGAGGTATAATGCCTCCTCGGGGCGTGCTTAGGTAGAAGTGGAAGCGGGGAGGGATTTAGATTACCTGAGGAGGTGGGAAGAGGGGTAATGCCTCTTTGGGGCGTGCTTAGGTAGAAGTGGAAGCGGGGAGGGATTTAGATTACCTGAGGAGGTGGGAAGAGGGGTAATGCCTCTTTGGGGCGTGCTTAGGTAGAAGTGGAAGCGGGGAGGGATTTAGATTACCTGAGGAGGTGGGAAGAGGGGTAATGCCTCTTTGGGGCGTGCTTAGGTAGAAGTGGAAGCGGGGAGGGATTTAGATTAGCCGGGGAGGCGGGAAGAGGTGTAATGCCTCCTCAGGGTGTGCTTAGGTAGAAGTGGAAGCGGGGAGGGATTTAGATTAGACGGGGGGAGGGGCCTTCTCCGGGCGTAGTTTCCTTATATGCACGGTTACTTAAGGAAGCCCTATGGCCCATCTGCAAAGCTATGACTCTGGATCAGGTTGAATGTGTGAGACAGCAGTACATTTCATCCCAGCTTACAGCACAATAATGATGTGATTGCTAAAGTTTTTTTGTTTTGTGGACTGCTCTTTGCGTATCCCCAATAATATCCTACCTTCAGGAGGACCCAGCCAAACTCCTGTTCATTAAATCCAAGGAGAAAGGGGACCTTTTGATTTTCCTTGGCCGCCAAAATCTCTTCTGCTGGTTTAGGTAGAAACACCCCGTCCACACAGACGGGCAGAGGCCGGAAGCCCTGTACAGAGACAGTGATTAGGTGAGGTATTTGGCTTGCATTCGGATTTTCAGACCCCTGCCCCCAAATTTTCTATGGTATTGTGCAGGGCCTGACTCTGGACTCATACATGGAGTACCGTGCACTGTTTTAAGCGGTCAACCTCTGACCGCTTGCTTACAGTTCAGGGGAAGCGGTTGCCTAGGACCCCTCCCCATCTATCGGGCCAATAAGCTGATTCTCACTGATCGCCTAATACTTATTTTGTTTGTACCCAGCTTTAGTTCTCATATCCCCCAGCAGGGGGCAGTAGATGATAGCAGCACTGGTCTGAGACGCTTAGCAGCAGCATCGTCAATTTGCAGTTATTAGCGCAAATTTAGAGGTCTATTTAAACTATATCCAGATCTCATGCCTTTGTGACAGGTCTATAGCTACAAATGTCAATATTTGCTAAATATTCTTGTCCTGCGAGCCCTGTCAGGATCATTACGATTTCTTGGTTCTATGAGAGGACTCCTAAAGGTCCTGACATTGCAGCAGAACGAGCCTGCAGCTGTATAGCTGATTATTGCCGAATACTGCCAGGAGTCTGTATGACTGAAAGTTTGGCATTTCAGTCGTAGAGACTTGCAGAGGATCAGTCCTGCCCATGTATCCCCCTCCTCCAGCCTTCTAACAGATTAGCTGGGGGACAAGAAATCCTGGGGCCCCCATGCCGCTGCATTGAAGCGGTCAGGCGACAATTTTATAATATTACAGCATAGGTAGCGGTTATTCTCCCTGCGACTCCTCAGGATATGTTGCTGGTCTGGACAACACAGTGAAACTGGGTTAAGTTTCGGTTACTTTCTGAGTTTTTGTAACGTGGACTATTTAATCCTCTGTGTACGTCTGTGCTAACCAATCACAATTCAGTGTGAACTATCCAGACATACAAGGGATAACACTTTCGATCCTCTGGCAGAGGAGCACGGTTGCGTTCCCCAGTAGCATGACTTGGTATTGCAGTATTCAGAAGAGGAGTGGCCTCGCTCTGCGTTCTGATCCAGATTTCCCAATTATCGCCAATCTAACGTGACCTGAAGTGACAGACTGAGGCCCCATAACAAGGAAGATGGGGGCCTGGGTCTGGATGGGCGGGACTAGATGGGAACGGTTGCAGACCCCGCTTAGAAATTCACATTTGCGAATTAGGGACAAAGGGTCTGATCCAGACCTACGATGTAGCATCATGGAACTCCCCCTGTCCCATCGTATTTACACTCCCTCACGCCGGCTGAAGGCTACCCTAACTTCAGCCGGCGTAAGGGAGTGTAAAAATGCGGGGACGGTGGCGTTGGTACGATAACGCCGCCCTCCCAGCCTCATTACCCTCCCTTCCCCCGCCTCCCTGCACCAACCTCAGCGCAGTAACTCTGGGGGACGCCCCCTCCAGCGTTACTACGCTGAAGCTACGGGCCCCCGATCTACGACTGGGCGTTTCCGTAGATCGGCTTTTAAAGCCAATCTTACGCTGTTGGTTGGCGTCTTAATGCCAGCCAGCATAGGTCTGGATCAGGCCCAAAGTTCCTTTTCAGATGTCCCCATTTCGAATACCGCCCACTTTTTAATTTTTTTTTTCCAGAATGGGTGAGTATGTCGATCGGCATACTTTACCTATTCTGATTCGTAAATACCGCCGCCGCCACTATCGCAGGGAAAGGAATAGGGAGGGTTAGGGTCAGGCTGCAGGAGATTGTGAGTTAGGGTCAGGCTGCAGGGAAGGGAGGGTTAGGATCAGGCTGCGGGAGATGGTGGGTTAGGGTCAGGCTGCGGGGAAGGGAGGGTTTGGGTTAGAATTAGGGGAATGGTTGAGGTATTTTTTCCTTTACCTTTCGGAAAGGTCGGTGCTCCGTGGATCGATTGCTATGCCTATCGAAATAGGACCGTTCTAAGCGGGGACCCACACCCAGGTGGGAATGGGGTGAAGTTGGGCGGAACCACTGCCTGATAAAACTTGTCAGAGGCCGACAGCTTAAAACAGAGCTTGACACCCATGTATAAGCGCCGTTTTTAGCTGTCGGCCTATGACCGTTTGCTTACAGTGCAGGGGAAAGCGGCTGCCATGGCCCCCCCTCTCCTCCGGGTCCCATATCTGCCACACCCCTTGCAACCTCTGTAGATACGCCGCTAAGGTTCACAGTAGTTACAAAACTTACAGTAGGTTCTTGCTGTCATCTGATGGTGCAGGGCCACAGCCAATATGGCGGTCACTAAAATGCATGGCTATAGTAGACTTGCGATTGCTGATCCGTTTCAAAAACAGTCCTCGGGGCTTTGATCGCATTAGTACTGTAACTTAGGATTTAGTCTAATATTATTACCAATTCTACTGATATAGAGAGAAGCTCCTCCTCTGATTTCTTCCTCAGGCAGTCTGCCACCACGGCCGGCTCGCACCCGGAGAACTCAGCCACCATCTGCCGAGCAAAATATACAAATATATTCTAGTCACATGACAGGAAACAAACGTCACAGACAGCAAAATGGAGGAGGGAACAGGGCAAAACTATCTGCCAAACGGAGGCTCTATTCTTTATTATATAGCAATATTTATAGAGAAAATAAACAAACATTGAAGCATTACAACTTTTTCCTATCCTTAATAGTTTTAAAGTTACTATTTTAACCTGTTTGAACCCAAAGGGCCAGATTTACTAAGCTGCAGGTTTGGAAAAATGGATATGTTGCCTATAGCAACCAATCAGATTCTAGCGCTTACTTTCTTTTACATACTAGAAAATGTCAGCTAAAATCTGATTGGTTGCTATGGGCAACATCTCCAAACCCGCAGTTTAGTAAATCTGGCCCGATGTTTTCTTAATCAAATAAAATCTATAATTATAACAATGTATCATCTCAGTGAGGCTTTTTGATTCATTATTACACTTTCTAGTTCCATCAAGTGATTGTTAGATAGATAGATTTTCCACAAATTTATGCAGTTATCTACATACAGCCAATCCGATTCTTACTATCGTTCAAGGTTCTGATTGGTTGCTCAGTTCTTTTCTATTTGAGACATTTCATTAAAGATATACCATGTGTGTGCTTCCCTGTGCAAGTGAAGAGCCCACAACCAATTGCTTAATGCTGTGGACAACGTTATGGAGCAGGGGGAGGAGCAATGATGCCTTCATTTGCATTAAATTATTGTGTATCACAAGATGAAGTGGTAGGGGTGGGGCTTGATGATGTGCAGAGGTGGCGCTTGATTATGCAAATACCGTAAAGTGGCTCACACACAAGAGCAAAAATTGACTTTCAGGAGTCTCCCTGACATGGCGAGTGTGTTGGCAAATATGGACCTAGATCATTTCTATGCCCAGTCATGCAAAAAAATCATAAAAAATTTACCATGACTGGCATTAGCAAGGGGCCACGCTACCATATCATGTAGATTGCAAGCTTTAGCTGGCACACAGGTGATTGCTTGGTGCAATTATACGTTACGGCAGAGGTGTGCCCTGTTGTCATGCAGCATTATTTACTATAATCCCCAGTATTATTTCCCGGGTCAGTTATACAAAGTCTGTTCACGGGGTCAGTTTGCTCACGGATGAAGCTTGTTTCATTGATAAACATCCTAATACTTGGGCTAATATCCCGTCATTATTGTACAGAGCACCTTCCAGTGCATTGTGTCTCAGAACACACGTATACTCACGTTCCTATAGATAATGAGATCTTCAGCCTTGCTGACCACCAGACCGGGCAATATAATGACCCCACTCTCAGCGATGGCTTTGTGGAACAGGCCCTTGGTTAATGGAGATGATATCTAGACAGAGAAGCAGAAATTATAATTATTACTGGCTCTATTGTGTCAATGCGTCAACTGGTGTTGTACAGAGGACAAGGGGCTTTCTACAAAGATCAGGCAGAACCTACCAGAGCTGAGACGCTGACGCCACCTGCTGACTCCCCAAATATAGTAACAGACTTGGGGTCACCTCCAAAATCTGCAATGTTCTCCTGTATCCACTGGAGGGCAGCGACTTGGTCCAAAAGTCCGTAATTGCCTTGAAGTTGGCCATCCCCGGTGCTGACACATTAGGAAAAAAAAAAACGGATACTTCGTTGGATGAAGGAAAGAAGCAACAGAAGTTATCACTCTATGGAGCAAATTAGATTCCGCATAAGGCCTCATTGGAGCATTAAGTCATGTGCTCCTGCCAGGTACATGAAACTATGGTCAACATTTCTGGAAATTCACATCTACTGTAGTGGAACAGGACGAGGCGTAATGATAAAGCATTTTAATAAGCCCTGGAGTGATGTGTAATTGCAGTAATGCTTTTGCTGCTAATCTCACCACTGGGTGTTCTGTGCACCCTTCACGCCCCCCCCCCTACCCCCCCTTCACGCCCCCCCCCCCTACCCCAGAGCAGTGGTGCCCTAGACATTTGCCTATACTGCCTATTCCCCAGCCAGGTCTGGCTCTAGGGAGTAAAACATTTTGGAAATTGTTTAAGTGAAATAAGTTTTAGTGTCCTGACATCAATGCCCAGAACCTCACAGCGGATAGCGCAACATTTCCAGTGACAGGTTTGTTAGGAAGGTAATAAAGAGCAGTAATAAGGACCCAACTCACAGTTAAGAAGCTGCTGCTTTATCACTGCGTCATTTTAGGAACAGTTAAACTGTGCATACGTAGTGCTCTTATTTACACAATCTATGTAGGATTTAAAAATGGTGATCCCTTAAGAGCGATTTACAAAGCCGTTTGTGATGAGATAAGTAAGAGGGGCGCGGCCAGACCAAGTTAAGAAGGAATTTAAGAAAAGTGGGTGGGGGGGGAAGGCATTTAAATGGGGCAGACAGGGCACATACTTTAGCAACTTAAGAAGAGACACATGCACAGGAAGATACGGCTGCCTTTGGCGTTCTTAAGTTAGTTAAGAACAACAAAAACGAGGAGTTGCACTGCGTAAAATGCAAATCTGTTCATTCTAAACTGTGAATCTGGTCCACAGTGTTTGCTGAGAGCATATTGTGCTGTGAGAATTAGTTGACCAACTCGGGGCCCATAGTTAGGAAGTGGGGCTTGAGCAGGGGCCCCCATCTGGGGTGTGTGTGCAGTGAGGTCGCTTGTGGTCACTGATTATAAATACATTAGTAGGATGTCTCAGCTGATGGCGGTGCCTATGACAGCTTGCTTAGTGTTCAGGGGGTGTCACTGCCATAGGCTGGTTTCTCTCCCCCCTCCCGGGTCCCCCCCCCCCCTCTCTCCTTCCGGGCGTCTGGCGCAGCAACGGTAATTATGCAACTGCTTCCATGTTCCTCCTACACTGTGAAGTTCAGGGATTTGCTGGAGGTGAGCTGGGGTAAGCTGAGCAGGGCAGGGCAGGGCACAACTGTCAACACAGCTAAGCAAACATACCAGCCATTGCACTGGCAACTCTAGAGATTATTATGTTTGTCTCCATAAGCTATGCCAATAGCTGCCGGCACTCAGCATCGAGCAAGTGTCTGCCCTCTGCATTACCAAGGACACCCCCCTAGCAGACATGCCACTGTGAAGCTCTTTAAATGGGCAGACATAAGTATGCCTGGCTGGCACCAACCTCCCCTCTCCAAACCCTCACACAACAAGACGAACTGCATTCATTTCTGAACTGCAGCCAGATTATATTTATCCACTCAGCTAAAGTATCAAACCACGATCCTGTCTGGGCGGAAGCCCATAGAGTTCATCTGGTTACAGGCGAGGATTTTGGGGCACAGGGGTGTAACTAACTACAGGGGGTGCGGCAACTACGGGGCCCAAAGGAGAGGGGGGGCCCCCATGGCAGCTGCTTCCCTTGCATTGTAAGCAAGCTGTCAGAGTCTGTTTTAAGCTTTCAGGCTCTGACAGCTTCTATTGGCCAACAGTTCCTCCCAGCTCCACTTCCAGTTCAATCTGGTCCCGCCTCTGAAGGTTTTAGCCTCGTTTCAGACCATGATTATGTTATAATCCGATGGATCATAATGCCTGAGGTTTGTAGGCGAAATGCGATGCTTTGCAAACCAACAAAACAACTAAATCTCCTCTGTTAATGTTTAACCATGAGCAGGAGAAGGTCGTGTTTACATTTCTGCAAGCGATAATCAGAAGGTTTTTATAGTATTTAATATACATGGTAAAACTAGCCATCCGAAGGTAACCAACATAATGACAAAGTGCAAAGACAGAACCTGGAAATGTCTGGTTCTTAAGCTGGTCACACATTAGAGCCATTATCGCCACCAGCGGGAGGTTCCTGTAATTGGGACGATTTCCCCCCTAGCGAAAGGTTCCAATTGTGGAGCCTGCTCTTGCTGGGAGTAATAATCTTGCTTGAAGAGGGAAGGGCTGCAGAGATTGACAGGAGGCCCTTGCAGCTGATTGGCTGCACGGGCCTTCCATCAGTCTCCGCACTGATTGGCTGCCCGGCTTCCTGTCAATCATGGCAGGAGGTCCGTGCAGCATTCTGATTGGCTGGCTGTCAGAAACTCCGGCCAGCATGTGGCGCCACTACCTCCTGTCCTATTAACAGGCAAATATAGCAATAATATTGTGATGGAAGCCTTGTATCTTTGCAGAAGCCAGACAGATAGGTAAACACTGGTCAGGAGGTGGAGGTACAGGGTCTGATAATCTGACATATCCACATACTACACAATATTGGGGTCTATTTATATACATCATCATTTTTAAATGAATGAAGCTGATCCAGGCTGGCTTCTCTTCGCAGCTGCATTCATCTAATTTACTAAAACTTACCTGCCCTGCGAGGTCCCGCGATGATCCCTGGGCTCATTGCAGGAGACTTCATTCACTCTTCGTATGAATGAAGTCCTGAGCATGCGCATGCTCAGTGTCTTCATATCGGGACTCTGAAATCTTCAGAGTCGGATGCGTCTCCCGGACAAGTAAGTTTTGCTTTTTAAAATTTGTTATTTTTACAGTTATTTTTTTTTTATATGTATCTATGTATTTTTTAAGTTGAAATTTATTGGGGGAAAAAAAAAATATATACTTTTAATTTATTATTTTACACACTTTAGTTTATTCCAGCGGTCTCCCCATACATGCTCCCCTTATCCTCCCCCTAATAACAGCTATTAGAGGGAGGAAAAGAGAGATCTATGGGGACACCGCTGGAATACTTACCCCTGGTGTTAGTTTTACACCGGGAGCGGAGTGTAAAACTCCACTCCCAGGATTTGTAAATATTATGAACCACCGGCCCAATCTACAAAGAACGGGCCGGCGGGGTGATGTAAACTATAGTTTATAAATATCAAACACTTCATTTTCCTGTGATAATGCCTGTTTTCACATGAAAAAGGGCATTATTACAGGAAAATTATCTTTATAAATAGACCCCATTGTCCCCCCAGGATGATAATCAGTCAGGAATCCTGAACGATCAGATTACCATTCTAAACTAAGATTTCAGGAGTCCATCTGCACCACACACTGCAGCGACTATTGTCTGATCCACGATAATTGTACCACGAATATTCCTTTAGTGACGACATCCCCTGAATTTGATTGATAAACATCTTATTTACCTGAGGAATCCCAGGATCCCCATTCTGTACTGAATAGACACAAGTACTACATCTTCATAGGCACTAAGGGCAGACCCATCGTATATACTGGCTCCACCGAAAACTAATCCACCGCCATGTATGAAGACCATGACCTAGAAAAAGCAGAAAAGTGGGTTCTGAGCAGTGATAAAGGGATTGTTGGGCAGAGAGAGAGCACAAATAATAGAAATGTACCATAGCAGCTACATAAAACTATAAGAAGAATCATGTTATACATCTATCACTTAATCAGGGGCAGACTGGGAACTTAAACTGGCTCTAAAAAAATCATTACGAGGCCTCATGTGGGTGTGATGAATTATAGGCGGGGCTAACAATAAAGTAGGCGGGATCACCACAGAAAAAAGCCTCTGACAGCTTGCTTACAGTGAAGGCCCCTCTCCTCCAGACCCCGTAGCAGTTGTACCCCTTACACCCCTGTAGTTACGCCCCTGTGTATAACCAAGTAATTAGAAGAAAAATGTTATGTGAAAGAGTTAGTCACATAAAATAGTATTTCACTACATATTAAGGTGTTTACATTGACCTCCATACAATTCAGGTAACATCCTAGGGACTGTCACTCAAGAGAGCATCCTAGGGACTGTCACTCAACAGAGAGCATCCTAGGGACCTCCATTCTATACAAGCAGGATCTTAGCGACCACCCCCCATTACCAATCAACATCCCAGTTCTCGTTGTACAAAAAAACGTAACTAAATATTGTCATGAGGACACAGCAGAAAGGTAAAATCAGGGTAATACCATAACAATGACTGGACTTGTGGAATAAGTACCAAGGATAGATGAGAAGCTATGTCACGATACTCACAGGCAATGCCGCATTCCGGGCTCTCTCTGTTGGGGTGAAGACATTGAGGTACAGGCAGTCTTCTGAAACGGGGGGTATCTGAAATGCAGTCTTGTAGTACTTTGACGTTCCTGCCATGAAATCTGTGTTTTGTAAACACCTGAATGATGAAAGGCGTACATATTATAAGAAAATTTCCCATGAGCTTGGAGTATCAATAATAATAGCATTACATCATACATCCCAACTGTCCCGATTTCCGCTGTCCCATCCCCCTTCGTCCCGATAAGTGGGTTTAAGCTCCATACACACTAGTTTTTTTTAAACACTACAAACGATTTTCGGTTGAGCCTCCAGTACTGAATGGCTTGGTCTTTTATATTTAACTCTTTAAAAGATGCGATCAAACGATTTTGTGTACTTTGCAACGATCAGGCATGATCAGCGTACACACTTGCAGGATATCGTTCACGGGTGTTTTGAACGATTATCGTTTAAAAAAACTGTAGTGTGTATGGGGCTTTAGCCTCAAGGCAGGTTTTTTTTAATTACTATTTTTGTCCTGTGTGGCTGCGCTAAAAGAGGAGTTTACGATCAAACGGACAGGACCGGGTAAAATTTGTCTGTGACCGGGGCGGAGAAAAGGTATATGATTAGGCAATGAATGAAACACCATTTAATGTTTTTTTTTCCTTTTCAATTTCTTGCCTTTTGATAATTCTATATAAAAATATAGGACAGGATTCACACCCAAGAAGCTCTGGCTTCTTAGGTGTGTATTTTTAAGAAGGTACCTACTGTGCAGGCGCTGTAGTACAATGACACAATCTACGTACCAGTTAGGTACGTAGATCGCCTCCGCCCGGACTAGTTTAGTAGGAAAGAGGTGGCGTAATGTCGCCTCGGGAAGCGTTTAGATAGAAGTGGGAGGGAGGGATTAGATTAGCCGGGGAGGGGGAGAGGCATTCTCTGTGCGTAGTTTTCATCTTTAAGAAGGAAACTATGCACGGTTAGTTAAGGTAGCCCTATGGCACTCCTAAAACAGGGTGGGAGGGGGGGTTAGGGGCTGCACCAGTGAGTTAGGTGCGGATCAGTCCATAAAATCAAAGAGCAAATGCTGCATGTGAGGCTATATTAATGTGAATATTAGTCCTGCACATGCTCAGACACCATGATGGGAGGGACTGATTCTGACAGTGGGCCAAGCACGGTTGATGTAAATGACACCCTATGACCCCTGAGTCAGTCCTATTGATGATGATGATGATGATGATGATAATAGCGATGACGATGTAATTGCAGACACTGAAGAAATCTCCTGCAATGACACTAAAACAACACATTATTATTTATTGGCCGATCCATGCAACCTACATAGGGGGGTATTCGGAGGCGTCTCTGACTGAGCCCCAGGACTCTGGACGTTCAGGATTTTCAAACCTCAATGGTCCAACTGGTGGCTTTGCAAAGGGGACCCCGAAAAAGGCATCTGCTGTTCTAGAGGTTTCTTTTACTGGCACCGTAACCCCCAGGAGTTCTCCGTACTGAGTTTTCACCATCGGTCTTCCGTTTTCCTGTCCTGAAAATAGTCAATCCCAGCTGTGTGTTATCTTATATACAACCGACAGACTTTCCACAAGTAGAAGAAAGGGATATTACACTGCACGGTCCAGGCCGGGGTTACACCGCACGGCCCAGGCAATCTCCGTAAAGAAAATGCTATTTCCGAAATATATATATGTATGTATGAGTGTATGTATGTATGTATGCATGTATGTATGAGTGTATGCATGTATGTATGAGTGTATGCATGTATGTATGAGTATATGCATGTATGTATGAGTATGTGTATATGTATGACTATGTGTGTATGTATGAGTATGTGTGTATGTATGAGTATGTGTGTATGTATGAGTATGTGTGTATGTATGAGTATGTGTGTATGTATGAGTATGTGTGTATGTATGAGTATGTGTGTATGTATGAGTATGTGTGTATGTATGAGTATGTGTGTATGTATGAGTATGTGTGTATGTATGAGTATGTGTGTATGTATGAGTATGTGTGTATGTATGAGTATGTGTGTATGTATGAGTATGTGTGTATGTATGAGTATGTGTGTATGTATGAGTATGTGTGTATGTATGAGTATGTGTGTATGTATGAGTATGTGTGTATGTATGAGTATGTGTGTATGTATGAGTATGTGTGTATGTATGAGTATGTGTGTATGTATGAGTATGTGTGTATGTATGAGTATGTGTGTATGTATGAGTATGTGTGTATGTATGAGTATGTGTGTATGTATGAGTATGTGTGTATGTATGAGTATGTGTGTATGTATGAGTATGTGTGTATGTATGAGTATGTGTGTATGTATGAGTATGTGTGTATGTATGAGTATGTGTGTATGTATGAGTATGTGTGTATGTATGAGTATGTGTGTATGTATGAGTATGTGTGTATGTATGAGTATGTGTGTATGTATGAGTATGTGTGTATGTATGAGTATGTGTGTATGTATGAGTATGTGTGTATGTATGAGTATGTGTGTATGTATGAGTATGTGTGTATGTATGAGTATGTGTGTATGTATGAGTATGTGTGTATGTATGAGTATGTGTGTATGTATGAGTATGTGTGTATGTATGAGTATGTGTGTATGTATGAGTATGTGTGTATGTATGAGTATGTGTGTATGTATGAGTATGTGTGTATGTATGAGTATGTGTGTATGTATGAGTATGTGTGTATGTATGAGTATGTGTGTATGTATGAGTATGTGTGTATGTATGAGTATGTGTGTATGTATGAGTATGTGTGTATGTATGAGTATGTGTGTATGTATGAGTATGTGTGTATGTATGAGTATGTGTGTATGTATGAGTATGTGTGTATGTATGAGTATGTGTGTATGTATGAGTATGTGTGTATGTATGAGTATGTGTGTATGTATGAGTATGTGTGTATGTATGAGTATGTGTGTATGTATGAGTATGTGTGTATGTATGAGTATGTGTGTATGTATGAGTATGTGTGTATGTATGAGTATGTGTGTATGTATGAGTATGTGTGTATGTATGAGTATGTGTGTATGTATGAGTATGTGTGTATGTATGAGTATGTGTGTATGTATGAGTATGTGTGTATGTATGAGTATGTGTGTATGTATGAGTATGTGTGTATGTATGAGTATGTGTGTATGTATGAGTATGTGTGTATGTATGAGTATGTGTGTATGTATGAGTATGTGTGTATGTATGAGTATGTGTGTATGTATGAGTATGTGTGTATGTATGAGTATGTGTGTATGTATGAGTATGTGTGTATGTATGAGTATGTGTGTATGTATGAGTATGTGTGTATGTATGAGTATGTGTGTATGTATGAGTATGTGTGTATGTATGAGTATGTGTGTATGTATGAGTATGTGTGTATGTATGAGTATGTGTGTATGTATGAGTATGTGTGTATGTATGAGTATGTGTGTATGTATGAGTATGTGTGTATGTATGAGTATGTGTGTATGTATGAGTATGTGTGTATGTATGAGTATGTGTGTATGTATGAGTATGTGTGTATGTATGAGTATGTGTGTATGTATGAGTATGTGTGTATGTATGAGTATGTGTGTATGTATGAGTATGTGTGTATGTATGAGTATGTGTGTATGTATGAGTATGTGTGTATGTATGAGTATGTGTGTATGTATGAGTATGTGTGTATGTATGAGTATGTGTGTATGTATGAGTATGTGTGTATGTATGAGTATGTATATAGTGTTCATAAATTCAATGCTCACGATATATTTAGAAGCAGTGCTCAGCAGTCATATATAGGGTGCCGAGCGCTATTTAGCTGTCAGCCTCTCCTCTGGACCCCATAGCAGCCACACCCCTTGCACTCCCTATAGTTATGCACCTGCGGCCAGGTAACTGCAATGCTACCGTCTTTTCCTCTGCAAATACTGCAGAATGAGCATTAGAGTCAAACACAGAAAACATTTCATGTATATTGTTCTCACCTGTCCCGAGGACGACAGCTACTATGACCAGGCCTAGCAGAGATCCTCCAAGACCCCAGAACGCCATGTCTCCCAGTAGAATCTTGATAGAATCCTGTGTCTGAGATCAGTAAGCGACACACACAGAGCCTCTCTAACACGCTGTTCCTTAAGAGGGAATCTGTGTATTATTAGTGGTTGTATCCACCCCTGTGTGATGTTTCTTGCAGCCTGCCAGATCTTCTGTAAGTCTAAACAGCCAACTGTTAAACCAGTTTAACATTAGATCAGAGTTCACATTGAAAAAAGAAAGCTCTTATACTGTACTTAGAACCGTTTACTCTTCCAATGAATCCCTCTATTTAACAACAATAATAATAATAATATTAATAACAACAACAACAATAATGAAAAAAATCCAATGATACTTGGAGGATCATGGGTACTGGCATTTGGGGTAGGGGGTAGCAAGGTACCCTCTAGATCTACTATAATAGCCATTTAGCAGTAGATAGGACACAGTGCCTGACAGACTAAAGGTACACTTAATAATGTAGTAGAGGCCTGGCCAACGCATGGCTTCCAAGGTGTTGTATAACTACAAATCCCAGCATGCTCTGGAAGCACAGATATTGTTGATTCCTAGCAAAGCATGCTGGAACTTGTAGTTTTACAACATCCAACAACATAACTCCTCACAACTGTCTTTTTGCAGGACTGTTCCGATTCACGGGCTGCAGAAGGGGCGGCAAATTTATTACTATCGCTTATTTATAGTGCCACAAAGTGTCCGCAGCACTTTACAGAGAACATTAGACATTCACATCAGTCCCTGCCCCTATTGGAGGTACATTCTAAGGTCCCTAAGACACACATACATACAATCACACAAAGACTAGGGTTAATTTAGTCGGCAGTCAATTAACCTACCAGCATGTTTTTTGTGTGTGGGAGGAAACCCACACAGACATGGGGAGAACATACAAACTCCACATCGAACTCATGACCTTAGTGCTGAGCCACCATGCTGTGCTATACGTGGTATTTTAACCAAATATAGCCATTTGCGGGTGGAACTGGGTGGAGCTGGGGTATGCCTTATTTTGTCATTTTAACAGGATTTTCAATGTTGGGAGCACATGCACAGAACAGAAGCATACACAACTGTGATCATTCAGATTAGAATGCAACTCAAGGCTGTAACTGTGTGTTTAAAGGGGCATTACAGGGAAGGGGGTAGATGTAAACTATAAACCAGTTTGCTGACACTCCAGGAATGTCAGTGAGACTCCCAAAATTCAGACATCCCCAGCATTCCAAACTCTTCCCCTTGTGTCTCTAGCCTTCCAATCCCCCCCTCATTTGTGTCTCCAGCCATCCAATCTCCCAACCTTATGTGTCTTCAGCCTTCCAATATTCCTCTTTATGTGTCTCCAACCTTCCAATAGCTTCCCCTTTATGTGTCTCTAACCTTTCAATATCTCCCCCGTGTCTCCAGCCTTCCAATATTCCACCCTTGTGGGTCTCTAGCCTTCAGATATTCCCCCCACCACCGTTTTTCCAGTCTTCCAATATTTCTACCCTTGTGTCTCCAACCTTTCAATATTCCCCCCTCATTTAACTCCCGTCTTCCAGTATCCCACTTATTTTTTTCCAGCCTCCCAACCCTAGCCTCTCTTTCAACAAGCTCCATTATTTTACTTACCTTTGCTGCCTTCCCACTGTGAATGCCGCAGAATCATTCGGTCATGTTAGCGTCACACTGAAGTGCAAGTCCAGCTGACAGTGGCGATCCTCTGATTGCTTGTACAGGCTTTCTGCTGCTGCTGGACTGAAAGAAGGGCTGGCGCCACAGAGTGTGGAGGGGGCCCCCCTACAACGCATCCCCCCACGTACTGTTTTGCTTCAACCCTGGCCCCATGCTAAATAGTCACATAAAACAAAAGAATAGAGTGAAAAAATATAGGTAGATTTATTGATTATCTATCAAAGCCATTCTGATCCTCACCGTTACATGCCTGTGTAGTGGTCGGGAGCAGAACTGCTCTCCTGAGAATGCCCCCCCAAGTTCCCAAATAGTCACCATCACCCCTGAGTTCCCCACCAGTCACCACCACCCACAAAGTGCCCCTCCAGTCACCACCAGCCCCGACTCCCCCCGCAAGTGCACCTTCAGTCACCCTCACCCCCCAAGTACCCCTCCAGTCACTATCACCCCTCAAGTTCTCAACCAGTCACCACCAACCCCCCTTCCTCAAGTGCCCCACCGGTCACCACCACCCACTAAGTGCCCCGCCGGTAACCACCACCCACCAAGTGCCCCACCATTCACCACAACCCTCCAAGTACCCCTTCTCCTCACTCACTACCCGTCATTTTGATGGGCATTTGGCTAGTACTACTTCCTAGTATAAAGCAGTGTCAGTTATAGGACCCTATAAAGTGGATCTTATAGACAGTAATACTGCTAATGCTAATCAGTCGCTGTCACTCTTTGGACATGGGAGCCTCTTGTTGTTTTTCTCACTGATGTTGATGGTACAGTCTATGGGTAATAGACTCAATGCAAGCTTTGTACTCCCTTGTTTGTAGAGTCCTCGTGATCTGCTCTTACAAGGTCATAGCCCCTAAATAGGACTCCTTTGGTTAAGGATAATAATATACAGCCCTTGTTGTTACCCAAAGGAGCCCTATTTAGGGGCCACGAGCTTGGTGAGAGCAGATCACAAGGACTGTACAATCAGACAAGAGAGGACAAAACTGGCATTGAGTCTGATCTGCTGGAGGCAACCTCCTTTATATGACCCATAGACTGTACCAGCAACATCTGAGATAGAAACAAGTGACAGTGACTGCTTAGCATTAGCAGTATTACTGGGCCTGATCCAGACCTACGCTGATGAAACGCTCATGTGCGTAGCGTATTTACGCCAGCGTACCTCCGAAACACTCCTCTTGGTCGTACTTAGTTTTGGCGTCTTACACCCAACAAACCCTACCCTAACTTTTCTGATCGTAACCGCAGGTGTCCGTAAGCTCATTGCATAGTTACGACGCTTAGCACGCCCATACTGTACGATTTAAACGCCTCACCCCGCCCTTAGTGCGTATTTACGGATTTCGTATGGCAGGCACGCCCCCTTGATCGTATTTACGAAGGTGTTACGATCAAGGTCCAAATGCTCAGAATTTCGAAGCGTACCATCTGCCCTGCGCATACGCAGTAAGTTCAAATGGCTGTTTTTACGCTTGCGCTTTTTGTAAAAATGCACCCGAGCGTAGGTCTGGATCAGGCCCACTGTCATTAAGATCCACTTTATAGCGACCTATAACTGTAACTGACCATGCAGAGGTACACAGATCATTGCTGGATACTGTGAGCATAATACACACAGATCATTGCTGGACACTGTGAGCAGATACACACAGATCATTGCTGGACACTGTGAGCATAATACACACAGATCATTGCTGGACACTGAGCAGATACACACAGATCATTGCTGGACACTGAGCATAATACACACAGATCATTGCTAGACACTGAGCATAATACACACAGATCATTGCTGGACACTGTGAGCAGATACACACAGATCATTGCTGGACACTGATCAGTCAAGATCAGCGGATTACTTTTAATTACTACCATAACATTACAATAGCACGTCTGGGTGTGGAGTCTAACCTTAGATCGGTATTCACCGGGGCCCCTGATGGTGGGAATGGGCTTGGCTGCATATGAGCAGTACGGTGGCTCAGTGAGTAGTCCTGAGGTTATGAGTTTGATTCCCAGACTAGGCCTTATCTGTGTGTTGTGTATGTTCTCCCTGTGTCTACATGGGTTTCCTCCGGGTGCTCCGCTTTCCTCCATTAAAAAACATGCTGGTAGGTGAATTGGTTGCTTAATAAATTAGACTATATGTATGTGTGTGTATGTCTGTGTTAGGGACCGTAGTATGTAGCTCCAATGGACAGGGACTGATGTGAATGTGAAATATTCTCTTTATAACACTACGTAATCCGATAGCACTATATAAAACCTGTTAATAAATAAATATGTGTGGTAGGTCCTAGACTGCTCTTAAATGGGAGCTCAGGTCCAAGTATAGATACTACCGGAGGTAACAGCCATGAACAGGCCAAGGGAGAACAGGTAAAGATAACATGGAGGAACACATGACAAAGGACAAAAAACACGGCAAGGAAACTAGAACAGAAGTGACTGAACACTACGCCATAACCAGCAGTGACTGAGCCCAAGAGCCGTGAATATAAAGGGCTGTCCAGGGCTCAGCCTCCAGCGTGTGATAGGACAGACCCCAGACCCACAGTATAGCATTGCCCCTACACAGTCTGTTGTCACAGCACCACAGCCAAACCCCCAGTAACCCCATCGTATGTCTTTAGCCCCCCAGTATCCCCTTCATGTCTCCTATCTTCCCAGTATTCCCATCATGTGTCCAACTCCCCCAATATTCCCATTATGTGTCCAACTCCCCCAATATTCCCATCAAGTGTCCAGCTCCCACCCTAGTATTCCCATCATGTGTGCAACTCCCCCCCACGCTTCACA